>PVJC01007075.1:0-52717 GCA_004026665.1 Murina feae
TGCCCACAGCTCCCATTGCCCAACATCCCAGCAAGGCCGGCTGGACGCTCCTATAATTGATGCTGTTCCTTTAAGGCAGCCTTTTACTAACGAATCCTCCTCTCTGCCTCACCTTGCAGCTTCTATAATGAAACAATTGTTACACTTAATTGTTGCAAATGTGCGTTTTTGCTTCAGGCCAAACAAAGGCTAAGGAGCCCGCAAGCAGGTAGTTTCGCTCTTGCTCCTGCTGCAATGGACGCTGCCTAAACGTTTACTCAGGTCCATGAGTGGCGGCCGCCATGTTGGCTGGGCTAATTTGCATACAGCCGTTCTGATTGGCTGTGGGCGTCCCGGAGAAACGGTTAATTTTACTATTCCGCTTTTATTAGTTTAGATGTAAGAAGCTGAAATACTTGTAAATATTCCCAGTGAACGTAATTATAATTTAAATCTGTTATTGCACCTATGTAAAGAAGCTTATTTTGGTTAAAGACCATTAACTTTCATTCATATGTGTAAATTCTAGACTTTTTATTTTATAAAAATAAATAAGTGTGGGAAGGAGACAATATTTGTTTGCAAAATTCAATATGTAATTTACTAATCCTTAACCTTCAAGAAGAAAATAAAAGCATTGTATTATTTCTAAAAGCCAGAAAATTATGGTGGATAAATTAAATTCAAAGAACAATCCAGTGTAGGGTGTTTTATAGTCAGAAAGTTGAATCTTTCTCATTCTACATTGGGAGGACCAAAAAAAAATATTTTCCACCTGAAAACTGTTCTCATTCTTCTGGAAAAACTTTAACAGTAGATTATTATATGTAATGATTTCTCAGCTAAAGACAATTTTCCTCACAAGGCATAAAGTCTAATTTAAGTTATACTCATGATTATCCAGAATTTATTGCCATAAACTAAGTCCTCTAGAATCCAATCAAAGTGAAATAAGACATTCAGAGAAAGAAAAATACCATATGATTTCAGTTATATGAACAAAATAAACAAACAAAATAATGATTCAGCTAACAGACTAACAACTGTCAGAAGGGATGGGGGTTGGGAAGCTGAGTGAAACAGGCAAAGTGATTAAGTATAAATACCAAAAAAACCTCCTAGACACAGACAACAGTATGGTGATTACCAGAGAGAATAGGGGGTGGGAAAGGTGGAAGAGAATGAAAGGGAGATAAATGGTGATAAAATTTGACTTAGGGTGGTGAACACATAATACAATATACCGATGATATATTATAGAACTGTACTCCTGACACCTACATAATTTCACTAGCATTACCCCATTAAATTCAATAACAAACTATTAAAAAAGAATTCCCATATTATTGAAGAAAATGATTGTATTCTATATGCATATTTATTTCCTTTCCCTTTCCTTCTGTCTCCTTAGGACCTTATAGAGGCCAGGTGCAGGAAATTTGTACATAGAGGCGGGGGCAGCTCAGCCCAGCCTACACCCTCTCCAATCTGGGACTCCTCGGGGAATGTCTGATAAACTGACCGTCAGATATTCCTCTCATAGTCCTGGACTGCTGCCTCCTAACTGCTCACCTGCCTGCCTGCCTGATTGCCCCTAACT
This sequence comes from Murina feae, assembly GCA_004026665.1. Lineage (NCBI taxonomy): Eukaryota > Metazoa > Chordata > Mammalia > Chiroptera > Vespertilionidae > Murina > Murina feae. The sequence goes on from PVJC01007075.1 coordinate 1,580, forward strand.
ACCCCTCCCCCTGCCTGCATGATAACTCCTAACCATCTCTGCTTGTAGGTCTGATTGCTCGTAACTTCCCTCCTCTGCTGGCCTGGTCGCCGCCAACTGCCCCCAGTGCCAACATGGTTGCCCCTCACTGCCAGTCTGGTCACCTAATGCAGCCTGCTCATTTGGTCATTCCTCACTAACCCCCCTGCCAGCCTGGTCACCCCACGCAGCCTGTTTGCCTGTTTGGCCATTCCTTTGGTTGTTTTGGATGTGACAGCCCCTGGATCTTTATCTATATACTAGGGGCCCGGTGCACAAAAATTTTTGCACTGGGGGGGGGGGAGTCCCTCAGCCCAGCCTGTGCCCTCTCGCAGTCTAGGACTCCTCGGGGAATGTCCACCTTCTGGTGTGCCTGGCCAGCCTGGGTGAGGGGCTGATGGCTGTTTGCAGGCTGGCCAAGCCCTCCAGTGGGAACCCTCACCCCATGATGTGGCCAGCCTGGGTGAGGGGCTGAGGGCCACTTTCAGGCTGCCCACAGCTCCCATTGACCCAATGTCCCAGCAAGCCTGGCTGGAATCAGGTTTCTGGGGTTTATTTATCTTCTATAACTGAAACTTTGTTGCTGTGAGCCAAGGCCTAGGCAGGCAATGAAGCCTCCTGTTTGCTTCAGCTCTGTGGTTCTATAATTGAAACATTGTTGCCTTGAGCAGAGGCCCAGCTGGCCTAGGCAGGCAGTTTCAACTCCATTGCTGGTGGAGCAGAAGCATCCTGTTTGCTCTAGCTCCCTGGCTGCCAGCCGCCATCTTGGCTAAGTTAATTTGCATACAGCCACTCTGATTGGCTGATGGCTGTGGTTTGAGTGTCTTGGAGTTATGGTTAATTTGCATATTACTCTTTTATTAGATTAGATATATATATACACATACATATATATATATATACATACACATACACATACACATACACATGCACATACACATATACACATATACATATACACATATACACATATACACACATACTAGAGGCCCATTGCGCTAAGATTCGTGCAATAGGCCTTCCTTCACCTGGCTGCTGGTACCAGTTTTCCTTCAACACCTGGGACACAGGCTTGGCTTCTCTGCTGTGGCCGCAGCAGTGAGGCTTGGCTTTTCCTCTTGGGCTGTAGTGGAGAAGCCAAGCCTTTTCAGTCTTCAGTCATCATCAGTCTTCAATCGTCACCAGTCTTCACTCCACACCTGCATATACAAATTAACCACCATCTTTGTTGGGTTAATTTGAATATTCATCCTGATTAGCTAGTGGACGTAGAGAGTGACACCAATTTGCATGTGTCTCTTTTATTAGTGTAGATATAGATTTCTTCCTGCCTAATTTAGATTCTAGGAAGTAGATTATAAGAGCTCCCATCACAAAACAGTATTTTTTCCTTTTTTAAAATATTTATCTGACAGAATGGATATTGACTAAACCTAGAGTGGTAATCTTTTCACAACATATGCAAATCAGACCATTATCCTGTGCCCTTTATTTATTTTTTTAAATAAATCTTTATTGTTCAGAATATTACAGTTGTTCCTTTTTTTCTCTCCATAGCTCCCCTCCACTTGGTTCCCACCCCATCTCCTGCCCTTACCACACCCACTGTCCTCGTTCACAGGTGTACGATTATTTTTCAGTCTCTTCCTGTACCCCTCACACTCCATTCCTCCCGAGAATTGTCAGTCCACTCCCTTTATATGCCCCCAATTCTATTCTATCCACCAGTTTATTCTATTCATCAGATTTTTTATTCACTTGATTTTTAGATTCACTTGTTGATACATATTGTCACTTTGTTGTTCATAATTTTTATCTTTATCTTTTTCTTCTTACTCTTCTTAAAACATACCCTTCAGCACTTCATATAATACTGGTTTGGCAGTGATGAATGCCTTTAGCTTTTTCTTATCTGTGAAGCTCTTTATATGACCTTCACTTCTAAATGATAGCTTTGCTGAGTAGAGTAATCTTGGTTGTAGGTTCTTGTTATTCATCACTTTGAATATTTCTTGCCATTCCCTTCTGACCTGCATCGTTTCTGTAGAGAAATCAGCTGATAGTCATATGGGTACTCCCTTGTAGATAACATTTTTTCTCTTGCTGCTTTTAAGATTCTCTCTTTGTCTTTTGCCCTTGGCATTTTAATTATGATGTGTCTTGGTGTGGTCCTCTTTGGATTCCTTTTGTTTGGGGTTGCTGCACTTCCTGGACTTGTAAGTCTATTTCTTTCACCAAGTAGGGGAAGTTTTCTGTCATTATTTCTTCAAATAGGTTTGCAATATCTTGCTCTCTCTCTTCTTCTGGTACCCCTATAATTTGGATGTTGATAGCTTGAAGTTGTCCCAGAGGCTCCTTGCACTATCTTCATTTTTTGTTGTTGTTTTTTTTTGCTTCTTTGGTTGTGTGTTCTTTGCTTCTTTGTATTTCAAATCTTTGACTTGATTCTTAGAATCCTCTAGTCTGCTGTTGGATCTCTGTATATTATTCTTTATTTCAATCAGTGTATGCTTAATTTCTATTGGTCCTTTTTCATATCCTTGAGGGTCTCACTATATTTCTCAGGAGTTTCTAGAAGATTCTTGAGTAACTTTATAACTGTGATTTTGAACTCTATATCCAGTAGTTTGCTTTCCTCCATTTCTTTCATTTGTGACATGTTTCTTTGTCTCCACATTCTGGCTGATTCTCACCTGGAACTGGATTTCAGAGCAGTCGGGAGCTTATATCTCCCTCATGATTGAAAAAGACAACAACTGCCAGTCCCTTTCTCATGTGCCTCCATACCTCTACTCTTCCACATATCTGCACCTCCTACCTGATTCAGTGTGCTTTTCTCTTTCCTTCTAGTTGTAGAATTTCCCCTCAGCCAGCCTTCCTGTGATTCTGGATGATATTCATTTTATCTTTTAGTTGTAGTTTTAATGTGGTTGTGCATGGCAGCAAGTTCAGGTGTTTGCCTATGCCTTCATATCTGGGCACCTCCAAACCACATCTTAGTTGTCTCTCTATTCTGTGCCCTTTAAAAACACAGTGATATGTGTAAATTATTTCTAACAAAACTCTCTCTCTCTCTCTCCCTCTCTCTCTCTCTCTCTCTCTCTCTCTATATATATATATATATATATATATATATATGGCATTTTTATCATGTGATATTACTTTTGTGTGGGCCCCTTGCTAATAATATTTCTTCTGTACAGTTTCTCACAGTCAAAACCTTGTATTTAATATAATTTTTACATTCCATAGACACCTAAGTGAAACAACAAATTTAGATCTACTCTTTTCTCTGAAAGAATGACTTTCATTTATGTATAGATATATTTTTGTCTAATGCATATACGTTATCTCATTACATAGTAACTATCCTATCTAATAAAAGAGTAATATGCAAATTGACCATCACTCCAACACACAAGATGGCTGTCCCCATGTGGACACAAGATAGCCACCACAAGATGGCCAGAAAAAGAAGGAAGTTGGGAGGGACAAGGCCAGCAGAGGAGGGTAGTTAGGGCAATTGATCTGGCAGGATAGCAGTTAGTCATTGATCAGGCTGCAAGGGAGTGGTTAGGGGGTGATCAGGCTGGCAGGGGGGAAATCAGGCAGGCAGGCATGTGGTTGAGAGCCAGCAGTCCTGGATTGTGAGAGGGATGTCTGACTGCCCGTTTAGGCCAGATCCCAGTGGAATTGGACAGTCAGACATTCCTCTAGGAGTCCCAGATTGAAGAGGGTGCAGGCTGGGCTGAGGAACACACACACACACACACACACACACACAGTGCATGAATTTTGTGCACTGGGCCTCTAATATTTTTATAATGGAAAATGATTCTAAAATGACATTTAACCCATGGTGGACTCAAATACACTTTTCCCCAATTATATAATAAACACTCATTATAATATGGAAGATGGTTAAATTCTGAACAAGAAAACTAATACTACCCTGAATTGTCTGTAAAGAAAATTATATAATAGAATGGGAGACTTTATAATTTATTATTGGTACTATCAATGAACAGAATGAAAAGGATATAGGTTAGGGTATGTAATATATAATGCCAACCTTAGATTCTACTTTACATAGCACTTAAAATATCTGAATTTTTAATGTCTGCTAGTATCATTACTATTACTATCATCATTTATCATCTTCCCTAAAGGTAACTAAACATGTATATGAGAAAGAATTTCTGATTTTATGTAAAAAGATAAAAAAGAAAGAGAGAAACTTATAACAAAGTAACTGATATAAACTGTTTTGTGTGTTTGTTTCATAGTCCTGAAGTTTACCTTAATTGTAGGTAGTTCCGATATGATTAATTCTAACTACAAATTAGTTGAATCTTGACTTTTACTAAATATTTTTAAAAGAAATAATGTAATTGTGAGCATTTTATCAAAATAATTAATAGACTTGCAAATTAGGACTCAGCTTGGAATATCTTAAACTGAATCTTTATCGCCACTGTTTACTTTCTAACTCAGCCATATTTTCAGCAGGATAAGTCCCACTAAGAGGGGACTTATTTTAAAGAATAATTTTATTAAAAAGTAACTGAGAGTGAGGTAATCATATATTCTTTAAGAAGTCTTTTAAAAAAGATAAATGAACTATTTTTTAGAATATTGTTAGTTAAAATGAACTCAATTAGAATGAAAGTTATAAAATATAAGTAGTGTTCTTATAAATGATGCATTCTAATGACTAATGATAACTACTTGTAAAAAATAATTTAAAGACTCAATCAAGTGTACATTTCATTTTCCCGAGATACTCTATGGTTCTAGCAATTGATCTGAATAATCAAAGCATTTCAATGTCCACAATATAAAATAACAACAATGATAAACCCATGTTTATTTCAAGCTAAGAACAGATTACCCCTGACAGTTGAAGATTAGATCTCACAATTTTGTTGCAGTGAAATATGTTCTGCACCTTGCTCTGTTAATAAGACACAACCCAAGTTTTGGGGGAGCATAATAGACTAAACAACCCACTTGCAAGGCTATCATCTCCAGGGAGTCAATTACCTCAGTCTTGTTGCTAGCTTGTGATGAGAGCACTCAAAACATAGATGTTGAGATCAACTCATTCCATTTACTCCATAGAAGGATGATTTTTGAAGAGTTCCAGTACTGAGAAAGAAAATTGTCTAAGCTCAATCACACATTTGCTTTAGAAGTCAAACTTGACATAAAATAGAGAGACGTGCACATACAAGTACATTAATCATTTTTTTGTACCTTTAATTGCCCTGTAAACATAGCTTGTAGATATTAGAATGCAATGCAGAGATACTGGACGTGGTTGAAGGAGCGAAAGGGCTAGAAAATGCCTTTAAAAACCCTATGCACATGATAATGGGCTATGCAGCGTACATATCAAGTTCAAGGGAAGTGATCTATAGTTTTGAGAAAGTATGACATAAATCAAGCCGTGCTATAAAAGCTGTGTTATAAAAGATTAATCTTCTTAAAATAAGAAATGGTACTTGTGACTTCCCTGTTTAATACCACTCAAAGTTACCTAGAATAAGATCTACACTCCTTACTAGAGCATATAAGGCCCATAAAAGCCCAGCTGGTCAGTCTCTCCACTCTCATAGCCTGCCTTGCTTACTGAGCTTCAGCAACAGAGACCTTACATGTCTTAAAAGTGTTCTTCTATACCTTGCTCCCAGGGTCTTGAACATGCTTTTCAACTTGCAAAGAACACTTTCCCATCTCTGTTTTTCTCTTCTGATTCTTCAAAGGATCTTTAGGTCTCTGTTGTAGTCCATTTTCCTAGGGAAGCTTCCACTGCTCTCAGATCTTTCTAAGTCAGTCTCCAGTATACCTACATAACTTATACTTCATTTTTTTAATCATTTCTTTCTTAGCCTTTTTATTTTCAGAAAAAAATATAAACAACATGGAGAGAGAGATAGAAACATCAATGATAAGAGAGAATCATTGATCAGTTGCTTCCTGCATGCCCCACACTGGGGATTGAGCCCACAATCGCAGAATGTGCCCTGACCTGGAATTGAACCATGATCTCTTGGTTCATAGGTCTGTGCTCAACCATTGAGCCACACCAGCCAGGCTAGTTTTGCTTTGTATTTTAATGGTAGCATCTCATATATACATTAGACTTCAAGATCACAGTGTATATTTCCCAAAATGAACATCCCTGAAGGAAGGATAGACTTTAAGCTCATGAGTAGGCACAGGGAAGCACACTCATGGGGAGCTTAAGTGGAAGTACTTTTTTTCTTACTTTCTTATTAAAAGTAATGGGTGACATTGGTTAATATGATCATATAAGTTTCAAGCATAAGTTTCTATGTTACAAGATCTGTAGATTGCACTGTGTGCCCACCATCCAGAGTCAAATCTTCTCCTGTCATCATATATAGAACTCCTTTCTCCACTCACCCCCATCCTGCTGGCAACCACCACACTGCTCTCTGTGTTAACACATTTCATTCAGTTCTATATCCCACATGCACATGAAATCATAGTTCCTAGATTTTTCTGATTGGCTTATTTCACTTAGAAAGCACTTTCTTTAAAACATCAAAATGCTATTTTCTTGTTACTCAACTCTGTTACCAGACTTTGATGATGAGAAAACCCACACCCGTTTCTCCAGGGCAGCAGCTTTTGGGTCATGTGAATGGAAAACAGTTCAACTAATGAAAGCACAAGGTCAATAATCCAGATTTGCCACAATTATTATTTACCTGCGGCAACAATATGGCGGGTGGAAAGTTTACTTTTGTAGTTCAAAAGCTCCTTTAAGGAGGGCCAGTGAGGAAAAAAAAATAGAGATAAATAAATAAATAAAATATACTCTTGCTTCCCTAAATCCTAACACATGTTTTGGCATATAATAGGGACTCAGAAGATAACAGTTGATTGAATAAGTAAATGAATGAATACAAATTAACTTAAAATATATAAACATTAATAATTCTATGGTGCTCAGGTTCTAAGATAGTCCCAGTGATTCCTGCCTCTTGGTATTCATGGCCTTGTCTAAATGCCTCTCCCCTTGAATGTGGGCTGGACATAGTTACTTACTTCTAACCAATTGAATATGGCAAAGACGATGGGATGTTATGTTCACGCTTAAAAAAATGTTCTCTTCACGCATCCCCACAGAGAAGAGAACATTTTTTTAAGCGTGAACATAACATCCCATCGTCTTTGTCATATTCAATTGGGGGTGCGTGAAGAGAATGGACAATAATTGTTCACCTATGGTTGAGGACAGTGGGGGGGCAAGGACAGAAGGTGGGGTGGGAACTGGGAGGAGGGGAGCTATGGGGGAAAAAAGAGGAACAACTGTAATAATCTGAACAATAAAGATAAATTTTTTAAAAAATTAAAAAAAAATGTTAACAGCCTGGCCAGTGTGGCTCAGTGGTTGAGCACTGACGGGTAAGCCAGGAGGTCACAGCCTGACTCCTCATCAGGCCACATGCCTGGGTTGCAGGCTCAGATGTGCAGGAGGCAACTGATCAGTGATTGCCTCTCATCATTGATGTTTCTATCTCTCTCCCTTCCTCTCTGAAATCGATTTAAAAAATAATAAATTTTTAAAAAATGTTAACAGACTGCATTGCTGATTATGCTGAAGCAACGTGGCATGTTGAAACAAGATGTTAATGTGAAAAGCAAGTGAAGTTAGCTTCTGTGTAGCAGCCAAGAAGGAACAAACAGATGCCCTCTGAACAATACTGCCTGAGAAAATACATCTTACCAACAGGCACCTGAATGTGCTTAGGAGTTGCTTACTCCCCAGCTGAACCATCAGATGTAATCCCTGCTCTAACCCACACCTTGATTGCAGGCTGTGAGAGATCAGAAGCAGATGACGCAGTTAACCCATGCCTAGATTCATGACCCACTGAAACTGTGAGATAATAAAGGTGTGTAATCCCAAGCCTGTAAGTCCTGAGGTGCTATTTTGCTGTTAGAGGTAACACAGCCAGATTTTGACTGTTGGAGAATCTGTAAGCTAACATGTTTCATTGTTCTGTAGAGAAAAACATCACAGCAAAGATGCATACAGAAAAGGGAAAAAGGGAGATAATGTTGGCTTCATTAAAAAGATGAGTGAACCTCTGTTTTTCATTAGCCATTTCTTTGTGTGATGTAACTTTATTTCTTGACCTCTTGCATCCAAATGACAGTTTCTATTTTGTTTTGGGGTTTTTTATAAATATATAAATTCCTCCTTCCTTGAGCTAATTTTAGTAGGTTAGTACTTATTGAAAACAAACTAGCATTCACCATGACAATATGCATATTTACATATTTGAAACATAGTCAATGTTTAAGTATTTACCTAAGGGGAAGAGAGAACCCGTGGTTATTTGCGATGGGTGATTCTTAAGGGTTAAGATATAACTTTGGAGAAATTTCAGAGGCAGAAGTCAGATTTATGGGAAATATATGATAATAAACACATTAAGTTCAGACTGATGAAGGGAACTTGCTTGTTGAGGGGACAGGGAAGTGATTCTAATTATTTAATTTACAGGATAAATAAAATCAATGCAGTGTTAATTTAGTTGATTAAGCATCACTTTCCATTTTCTATTTAGCTCAAATAAGCCATTATTAGATGGATTCATTTGCATGCATAGCAAGAAACCATAAATTGACAGCTTAAAAAAATAAAGGAATAAGAATTTCTACAGAGACTTTACTTACTAATAAATAATTTTACTGGAGGAAAGCTAAGGGACATAGGTGGGACTCAAGGACCATTATAACCCACAGCTTGAATAATCAGGACTGCATCTCAGACATTTGTCTCTGATTCTTTTTGTGTATTAATGTGATTCTAGCTGCAGGCTTCCTCCTTGGGGCAGGGACTATGGCTACCAACAAGATGATCATTTTACATTCCATAGCTTCTGGCACCTCTATTGACAAGGTCTGATGTGTTCAAACTCAAATGAAGAGTTTCAAGGCAGGAACTTGTTGGCTCAGAATAAGTAAGGTGTACACATTTGAAGCAATCATCAGTCACATTGTAGGAACACAGCTCTAGTGATAATCAAGGAAATGGAGATGAAAGATCATGAAAGATCATATGAAAAGTAATTCTGTATTAGAAAGACTACTAAATGCAAAGACAACAAAAGGAAAAATAGATTTATAGGACTTTATCAAAATTTAAGTTTTTATACATGAAAGGATACTAGCAAGAAAGTGAAAAACAGTCTACAGAATGGGAGGAAATATTTACAGATCATATTATGATTAATATCTAGTGTCTAAATATATATAAACTCTTACAGCAAAAAGGCAAACAACGCAATTACAAAATGGATAGAATAGACAATTTTCCAAAGAAGAATAGACAAATGGCTAACATGCACATGAAAAGATGTTTAACATCATCATATGTCCTTAGAAAAATGCTAATCTGAATCACAAGATACGACTTCACAATGAGGTGTGCTCATCATAATCCTCATTACCTCCACCGTCATCAGGAAATCACTAGTGTTGACATGAATGTGAACAGTTGGGACCCTGTACGTTATTGGTTGGAATGTAAAATTGTGCAGCCACTGTTGAAAACATTTGGTAGTTCCTCTACAAATTTAATGTAGAATTGCTATGTGATCCACTGATTCCACCCCTGGATGTGTACCCCAAATAACTGAAAATAGCTTTTTAGACAATTGCTTTCATAATTTTCATTACAACAGTAATCACAATAGCCAAATATCTATCAGCTGATGAATGGATAAACAACAGTGGTATCACCTGTACAAGGTAATACTATTCAGCCATTAAAAAAATAATAAAGGGCCCAGCCGGTGTGCTCAGTGGCTGATCACCGACCTATGAACCAGGAGGTCACCATTAGATTCCCGGTCAGGGCATATGCCTGGGTTGAGAGCCCAATCCTCAGTAGTTGGGCGTGCAGGAGACAGCCGGTCAATCATGTTCGTCTCACATTGATGTTTCTATCACCCTAGCCCTCTCTCTCTAAAATCAATTTAAAAAAATTAAAAATAGCCCTGACCGGTTTGGCTCAGTGGATAGAGTGTCGGCCTATGGACTCAAGGGTCCCAGGTTCGATTCTCGTCAAGGGCATGCACCTTGGTTGTGGGCACATCCTCAGTGGGGGGGTGTGTGTGTGTGTGTGCAGGAGGCAGCTGATCAATGTGTCTCTCTCACTGATGTTTCTAACTCTCTATCCCTCTCCCTTCCTCTCTGTAAAAAATCAATAAAATATATTTAAGAAAATAAAAATAAATAAAAGGGTGCTACATCACAATGTGGGTAAGCCTTAAAATGCTAAATGAACAAAAGTACAGAATGTCATAGTGTTATAGGATTCTCTTTATATGAAACTTCTAGAAGAGTTAAATCCATGTAGACAGAAGGCAGACCAATGGTTTCCAGGGACTGGGCGAAGACAAACTGAGAAATGACTGCATAGTAGATACAGGCTCTCTGAAAGAAGAGAGTTTCCATGAAACCTTTCCTAAGCTGAAATGGCATAACTCGAAGAAGCAGGTACCACTGACTTATATGAAAACATTTCCAGACCCCAAATTCAATGACAGTTTCATGCACCATAATCTAAATACTTAATTACACCCAGTTTTACACTAAGTGTAACACCCCGATGCGCTCTCACAGGTTTTTCTGATATCGTAAGACACCTCTTGCTAACAGGTGCACAGAATAATCAAGATAAAGCACAGATGCTCACAGATACGAGGAAAGTGATGGTGGCTTGGTGCTGGGATGCGGGGTGTAGCTGGGGTGGAAGGAGCTTGGCGGGACCACTGGCTGCTCAGGGTATGTGCTACCGTGTAACAGCTGCTGCTGAACAGAAGCTGCATGCTATTTCCACTTTTTGCCTTTATTGGAAAAGCAAAAATCCTCTCTGAGTCTCTTCTGTTTGTGAAAACAGGTTACTAGGGTAGGTCTTTCGTAAAAGTGAAGGGACATAACGCGAACTTTCAAAAAGCTGGGGATATCTATGCAGGGTTTCCTTTTTGGATGATGTAAGTGTCCAGGAACTCGATGGAAGGGATGGTTTCCCAACACTGTGAATGTTGAAAGTGCCATAAAATAGTACGCTTTAAATGATTAATCAATAATTTTATGCCATGAAATAGTACGCTTTAAAATGATTAATCAATAATTTTGTTATGTGAATTTTGCCTCAATAAAAATATAAAAAGAAAGGTTGTGAAGATTTTGTATATATATATATATATATATATATATATATATATATATATATAGTAACAAACATAATGCTTGGGCATAATTTATCAAGTAAAAAAATAGGTATACTCACATGATTGTTTATGTTTATGTTAGGAATCCCATAATATATACATATATCTGTGTATTTGTGTGTTTATGTATTACAAGGTATATACATTTCATATCAATTAAAAGTAACAAAATGATCACTATTATTCTATCCAATTCAGCTCCATTATCACAAACTATCCCCTTACTTATAATTATGTAATTTATATTTACCTCTTCTTAATCGCAAATTAACAGCAAAGGTAAAATAGCTATGTGACTTAAAACCATATGGCCAGTTAGATACAAAATCTCATTGGAATCTGAAGTTGATCACTATTATTTTAATAGCAGCTTATCCTTAAGAGAAAAATAAAATTTAAAACACCAATATCTCAGCAATATGCAATATGCTATGTTCCACTGTGTAATATATTTACTTTAATGTAGAATAGCTGAACAGAAATGTGGTTTAAAATTAGATCAGTACTTCTATTCTAAAGGAAATTTGCTATTTCAAACAGTCCCTCGTGCTGTAAAAAAACAAAGACAAGACAATATTTGAAAAAGTCATATTTCACAATTTGAAGAAAAGAGTGTGGACTACAACAAAACTTGAATACCACTGACATAACAATTCAGCAAGCCAAACTATATTTGATATACTGTGTTTTTTTTTTCTGAATATGTTTAAAGAAATAACAATTTGGCTACCACTGAGGAAATATATTTTACCCAAAATGGACCACAAATGCTGAAGGCAGTTACCACAGCTTGTCCTTCAAATTATTTTGTGTCATATTACCATCATTGAACTAAAATAACCACATATAACTACCCTTATAAAAGTTATTGTTCACAATGTCTGCTTTGTGCGCAATGCATATGTTATTAGATAGTCCTGCTGTGTATTCAACAAAAGTAGCAGGTAACGTAGCCTAAAATTATTAATATGATCCCATTTTATTTACAAACACGCACACACACACGCATGCACACGCAGTGTATATTTTTACACACAGTTTTTGAATTGCTGAGGCTTAAAAACCTGCATCGTTAACAATACCCTCATTGAAGAATCTGGTTCCAGGCCAGACTGTCATGCGTGATTTTTCAGGCCCGACCACAGGCAATTTCAAAGGCTTTTTCCCTGGGATCCCTCATGGGCAAAGTGTCTCTTCAGCAGCCTGGATGCACTGCTAATGCTCTGCAGTCTCTGAAGCACTCAGACCCCTGGTCAGCCATGCTCATCACATATCTCCATTTCTGCCTCCCACATCTCCATCCGCCTCAATTTGGAGGCCTCTTTATTTGGGAGCCTTCTGATAAGACCTTTCCTAGGTGCTCTGCCTGAGATCTCATTATGGATCGGAGAGAAGGCAGGGAAAAGTGGAAACACATTTTTCTACTTTGCCCCAGTGAGTTGCCACGCTTCCTCCTTCTCTTTCCCCTCCCCTCTGGTCCTGGTTCCTTTTCTTTGAGGTTTCCTTGGTAGTGAGAACCACTGTCTATAGATCTTAATAATGTTTTAAAGAATAAGTATCATATCTGTGATATTAAAATGAGATAAAGGCATCAGAAAACACCTAAAAATATAGATGAATCTTCTTTGAAAGCAAAAGCCAAAAATTTAAATATTAACAAGTGTATATATCTCATTATTTTGAAAAGTAATACACCATGAGTTGTTGTTTTTTGGGGGTGGGATGGGATAAATAATATTTCAACATTAGAAAATATATCAATATATTGCACTAAATTAATGAACTAAAAAAGAGTACAATTTGATACAAATTTCAATTTGATATAAATTTCATATAATTCTACATTCATTTCAAAGAAAAGCAAGACCATTTTACTTAACTGGAACACATAAATTCCTTAACTTGAATAAGACTATCTCTGAGTCTAGCAATAAGAACACTACTTAGATGAACAATTAAAAACTTCCTCTCAAACTCAGAAAAAGACAAAATTATTACCTAGCAAAATTATTATTCAACATACTTTGGGGATAAAAGTTTGATTAGTGAGAATATACCAAAAAGTAAGAAAAAAACATGTGTGAGTATTGGATAGTTAGAAAAGTAAATTACAGTTATTCCCAAGTAATTTCTTCTGAGAAAACCCAAGAGAATCAATAGGAAAAAAATCATATAGAACTAATACAAGAGAAAATATATAACAGGTTAAATAAAAAATTGGTTTAAAAAGATATCTGCATTGAAAGGGTTGTGAAAAAAAATCTATACATATCAGACAAAAAACGTTGGAGTAAAAATGTATAAAAATGTAGGAAAGTGATATGACAAAAGTGAACTTCTCCAAACTTACAGAGAAGTTTACATTTTAGACAGAGAATGTATAGTTTTTCCTCCAGAAGAAATATTCAAAGAATCATCAAGTTCTAAAACTAAAAATGCCTTAGATTTTTATTGACAGTTCATTGCAATAAAATATTTATGAATTTAAGAAAATTGATATCTTATTATATTGAGTTATATAATAAAGTGACATAAGATATTATCAATCTTTTTCATTCCTTAAGTCACTTCACAATTTATTTTTGGGCTATACTAAACTTTTATAAAACATGTAGCACCAAATAGGAATGGAAAATTTGACCAAGAGATGAAATAGAAAATCCTGAAAGAGAAATTTGTACTCAATAACTATACTGAGTATGTGACAAGCACTTTTCTACCAATAAATACTAGTATACGGAGTTTATTATTTGTGTATGTGAAGCTTAAAGCAGCATTTCAAAACTCTGTTCGAATGATGTGCATTTTAATACAGGATTTGGTAGCAAATATTTATTGACTCTGCCTAAAATATAGGTAATCCTCTATTACATAACATTCAAAAATAATTCTAAAATGGTCTAAATTGTACACATACCATAATGAAAAATTATAAGAGAATAATTTTAACAAAGTGAATGTCAGGAATAAACTCTAAATGAGCTAGGAACCACATAATTCAAACCACATGGTCATTCAAATAATAACTATAATAGAATTTACTATTTTTATTAATTTTAGCAGCCTTTTTAATTTTCAAATTTATCCTGTGATAATGATAAATGACATCCTCTATCACGGTGTTTTGAATTGAAATTCTTTTTAATATATTTTATTGTTTTTTTACGGAGAGGAAGGAGAGGGATAGACAGAAACATCGATGAGAGAGAAACATCGATCAGTTGCCTCCTGCACAACTCCTACTGCGGTTGTGCCCGCAACCCAGGTACATTCCCTTGACCAGAATCGAACCTGGGACCCTTCAGTCCTCAGGCCCACACTCTATCCACTGAGCCAAACCGGTTAGGGCTGAACTGAAATTATTTTGACAATCAATATCAAAACCACAGATGCGCCCTAGCCGGTTTGGTTCAGTGGATGGAGAATCGGCCTGTGGACCAAAGGGTCCCAGGTTGACTCAGGAGGCAACCAATCGCTGTGGTTCTCTCACATCCATGTTTCTCTCTGTTTTTCCCTCTCTCTTCCATTCTTTCTAAAAGATCAACGGAAAAAATATCCTTGGGTGAGGATTAACAACAACAACAAGAGACCACAGATGTACTTGGAAACAATATATTGCTTTTAAACTCATAAATCATATGTTGTCTTCTCAGGCATTTTATTTTTAATTTATTGTTTAGTTGTTTAAAAATAAAAATAAACAAATAGAGACCAACCCTGAAGGTTCCCTGCGCAGCCAGAATAACTGTTGCAGCATAAACAATGCTTGACTTCACTTATTTTGCAAGATCAACTTGACCTAGAGCATTTCTTGTTTATGCCTCTGGAAATTAGAGGCAAATCTTGGAATGTTTCCCAAGGTTGCTATGAGATAGACACTGAGCAAGCAGTCACTTTTTTCTCACCATGTAAGCTGCTTTATATAAATATGCCCCTGACCCTCATTCCATGTTTCCATGTTTCAGTTTGCATGTTCCTAATTTGCATACTATTTTATGGTATGTGCACAATAAACTTTTACAAATCACTGCCTCAGTGATTGGTTTCCTTTGACTATTTCTGAAACTTTGACATTGTTAATATGTATCAACAAATACTAAGTATAATTTATATTAATTTGCTAGTTATATAATCATGAAATTATGTTTTTTTCTCATGTTATTGCTCGGTTTTCCTCTAAATACAAAATATGTTTAGCATAGTCATCAGAGATAACTACCATTTTCCTTTTTTCTTGTTTTCCTTAGGCATAAAATAGGAAGGAAAAATGTTATAGCTAACATTGTCCTCAGAATATTCTGTACTAGGCAAATGAAAGAATTCAGAATTTTTTAAATTAGAAAAATAAAACAAACAACCAAAGATGGTCTTGTGTGAAACATTTAATTTGACTCATAAAAGACTGAAGAACATTTATATCTTCACAACTAATAAATAACGTCTAATTGAAGCACATATGTAATAATTGTTTTAAGAATCTTCATGATTATCAAAGAAGCGAGCAAAATGTTTTATCTTATAGACAGTGAATAACCAATATGTATTTTAAAAGTCTGGGAAAAGGAAGGGATGTGTGCAAAATGGCTTATGAATTGGTTTTGTACATTAAATCTCAGCCAACTGCTTTGCACTGCTTATTCCAAAGACATTGAATTGTTTTCTATTTTATCAGAAGTAATAGAAGTTGGCATAGCCAGGGAATAAAGCAGGACCCCTGACGATACAGCCCGCTACACAATAAAAGTTACAATCTGATTCTTTTCATTGTTTTCCGAGGCAGAAATTGGTACCAGTGGCTGGTGCCCCAAATCCTAATTTCCAGAAAAAACTGGGTATGAAATTTTTAGAGTGAAACAAAAATAGGTGTAACACCTAGTTATTTGGGGAGGGAAAAAAAAACTATAAACAAGATAGCATTTAGAAAAATCCACAGAATGCATATCATAGTTTATAATTTTTGATATTTTATTCTGACGCTCCATACACAAAATGTATTCAACATGTTAAAAATATACATTACATTACTCTTTCCTTTTATCATTGGTTTTCACTGGAATACAAATGCATGCTTCTTTTTCTGTTAGCGAGTTATTTCAAATGTGTTTTTTTTTCTATTTTGCTTTTCAGCTTTCTTCTCTGAATGATTACATACTGCAGGTAAGAAAATGTTGTTTTCTAAATTTTCCTTGCATTTAGATGTGAAAGGAGGCACATTTTCTTTTCCAATTACTATGGTAAGAAAATTTATGATGGTGTAGACTTTTTATTTTGTTACCAATAATTACCTACCAGCAGAAAGCTACACTATGTTCCTGAACGATAATTGAAATGGGGTATACAAAGATGTTGGTATGAAGAGCTTTTCTAATTATTAATTATAATTGAATGTGATAAATCTATATTAATGTCAGCATTCAGAATAAACTATTGTTTATTAACTGAATGATTAAATAATAGTTTATTCTGGATGCAGAAATTAAATTTTATTCCATTAAATGTGACTACTACAGATGTACATATAAATAACTTTGCACTCATAAATTACAATAGAAACAAAGTTGTGTGTGCTTTTTCAAAAATTGCTTTTATGAGTAATAGAAAGTCAAAGTAAACCAACAACTTACAAGAAAAATTATTGAAACTTATATTAGTCAACATGTTAATGATATATCTGATCACTGGTACATAGTTAAGTTTGCCTACTGACTCTATAAGGAAAGAAATAATATACCTGTAGTGTTGTTTTTTTTTTTTAATTTTTGTGGCATAAGTACTCCCAAAACAGACAATTTCAAGCCACTGATATGATATCACTGAATGTGGAAGTGGGTAGAGATGCTCAAAATGGACTTACATGAGCTGGTATGAGCCAGCTTTAAACACACCACTCTCACAAATAAAATTTTATTATTATCAAATGATAACAATTAATGCAGTTACAGGTATTATGCTCATACAGTTGCTAAATAAATACAGAGCCACCAAAACATGGAATAAGAATGAATCTCTGATGATCCAATTATACAATTAATGCACAAGAAGTGGGAAACAGTACCACTGCTAATCACTTCTAAAGCTCATTCGGAAAAACAAAATATCACCAATTGCCATTGACTCCCAATGCATACACAGAAGATCAGAGCTCTCAGTGCAATCCTATGTAAAGTTGGGTATAACAATCAGATAGACCACTGTGTGAAAATAAAATACATCATCAGCACTGCTAAAGAGGAATATGTCGGCAGAGTTTGAAAGCATCGATCAGTTATCAAAATTTTCTGTCAACAATGGCCAAATACCTTTAAAAGTCTACATAAGATATTTCATTTAATCTGTTAAAAAAGTTCCAAAAAGTAGGAGTCACTTATTGTCATGAGTTTTCATTATCTGATCTCCTCCTTCCTATCTAAAGCCCTTTCCTACCAGATTCCCTTCTGCACCTTCTGTTCCATTCTGCTCTGCCTTGGACACGTTGGAATCCTTTCACAGTTTGATGAGTACCCTCTCCCCCATTTTGGGACACTGAGGCTTCCTCAGTGATCACCTGACACTCTCTTTCATCAACATTGAGACACTACACAACTCCTCTTACACCCAAGTATCTTAATGTCCTTCAAAGCCCTTATCTTCTGAAAATGCACGATTTAGCTGCTCTGTTATTTATCGTCTCTCTCCCTCAATAGATTTCCATGAGGACAAGTAATTAGTTGTCATTGCTCTGTAGGAACTTATCATACACAGTGGCTTAAAATAACACCAATTTATCACCCGGCGGTTTCTTTGGGTCAGGATTCTTGGCAGGAGTCACCTGGGTTCTCTGGTCAGGATTTTAACCAGGTTAAAAACGAAGATGGTAGGCAGTGCTGTGACCTCGCCAGAAGGGCCTAGTACCCTTTTCTAAGTCCATAGGTGTTCGCTTAATGCGCTTCCTTTGAAATATTGGACTTACTTTCAGCTGGGGCCATTCTATGTTCTTAGAACTTATATACCATTTCAAGGCAAGCTGGAGAATCTCTTCCTTCAGTCTTCTAAGACAGTCTTTACTCTATAAGGTAACATAGTCTTTAAACTTACATCTGTAGCATAATAAGATGATATATTTGGTTTGTCTCTGGTTTCTGGTGCAGTATTCTAAAATCCTTACAAGTCACTGAATTATGAATTAATTATGAATTATGAATTATGAATTATGAATTATGAATTATGTTAATATTGTGATTCGGGTGTGTGTGTGGGAGTGGGGAAGACAGGCTTTAGGTAGCTTCCAAATAGGTGGCTGGTTACCAAAAAAACTAACCACATGATTAGAGGGTCAGAACTTTCAATTTCATTCTCCAGTCCCTGGGGAACGGAGAGTGGTTGGAGACTGAGTTCAATCCCCAGGAGCCAGTAATTAGGTCAATCATATCCACCTAATGAAACTTGGATTTAAAAAAAAAAAAGTCAGAATGACATGATTTGGTGCATACCTCCACCTGCTGTGTAGACTAGGCATGTATCATTTCTGCTGTGATTAGAAAAATTGTATGATGAATTGTGTGCTCAGGACCCTTCCGGAACTTCCCCTATGTTCCTCTTCATCAGGCTGTTCATTTGTGTCTTTCATTATGAAACTGGAATCATATACATAGTGTTTTCCTGAGTTCTATGAGCTACTCTAACAAATGATCAAACCTAACGCTGGTTTGTGTTAACCTTGGATGAGCAGTTGCCTGGGCAGAAAGAAATGTAGATAACCTGAGGACTCATTCCATTGGTAGCTGGCGCTGAAATGGATTTTGGGATCCTGCCTTTAATGCCAGGTAGTGCTCATTCCAGGTAGTATCCGAATCTACTGGAATTGTCGTGTACCCAGTTGGTATCAGAGAACTGGAGAATCAGTTGTTGTTTGGAGAGAAAAAAAACACAGAAATAGTCTCACCATCATTGCAATCTAATCTAATCTAAAAGGAATGAATATTTTATCATTTTAATCAGTCCTTCCCACAGCTCAAGAGAAGTGGATTTTATAGGGCATGTACAATAAAGGAGGGAATCAGAGGCCATCCTAGCATTCTTCACACTTTGTAATCGGGTATTTTCCCGCCAAATCGTGTCGTAAAGGGAAGAAAGAAATCCAATAATGGTCTGACTTTGCAAAGTCTATCTGAGTTGTCTTGCACATTTTCGTTGTTGTTGAAATGCCAGACCCTCCATATTTGACGGAATCTGTCTCTAATTGTTTTTGGAAAAAACTCGTCTCCCGCGCTTTGGTATAAAAATCAATATGACGAGTTTACTCGTTTCCCGCAAAAAAATGTGTGTTCAAACCACAGCAGAGATAGTATATGCCTAGTAATATAGTATAGTCTAAACCGATGCTTTGACCCGTGTAAATAGTGCAGTACGATTTGCTTCTTGACAGTGATTTTGTTTTTCATTTGGCTTATTGTTCATATAACCAAAACAATTTCATTTGAAAGCAGTTAAAATTGTGAGTCGTTTTAGTGACATATAATATAGGTTGGCATTAATTATCCCCATCCAGGTCCATGCTGACCTACTTCATGTCTGATTTTAAGTTCTGGTTCCACAAAGCTGACCGAAGAATTGCCTCGTTATTTTTTGACCGTTATAAAATGTTATAGTTGGCTACTTGAAGCATGCTTTGTTCTATAAGCTGGAACTTTGCAAGCACAGAGGATGGGAGTGGGAGACATCATGCACAGATTGCCAGTGGCTGTATAAATTCTCCTTTCCTAGCTGTTGCTGCAGTTCAGAGTCCTCTGAAAGTCATGATTGGGTGTGAGCCATTTTTGTTTTTAAGGCATGTCCAATAGCTCCTGAGACATCTTTTACCTGCAAATGAAACAGCAGTTCGAGGCTAACAAATAATTATACACAAATGGAAAAATTCTCATTAATAGATATTTAACCATTCACTAAAAATGTATGATAGATGCCATACACAAAATTATTTCATATATATGATACGCACACTCTCTCTCTATAATTTTATCTGGTCAGGTAATCTTCTATCCCTTTTTTAAAGGCACTGCAAGGTCAGGATGGATAGTTTGGGGTTGAGGATACTGGTGAGTGTTTCTGAGGATGTGAATCACCTTTAAACCTAAGGTATTGCTTTGAATATGTGGCCACTAACCCTGGGGCTGAGCTCTAACTCAGATTTTCCTGAGCCTCAATCACTAGTTCCGTGACAAATGGAACAGATTCTACAAACTACCTCGTACAAATAATGCTTCTGGATTGCTTGTTGTGCTCACTTGTAGCAATGAGACAACCATTTTTCTTCGAATCCTAAAGACAAAAATGCATTGTCTTTCCACTTCCAATGCAATTGGTGCCATTTTTCCCCTTGTGAGTCAAAGGTTTTGTGGAGTCTCCGCTGGTCATTATAACTCCTGGTTTATGAAAGCTCAGTGCAATTCAATACTTCTCTCTTCCTCTAACCTTTGGCTGTCTGTGAATAACAAGCTGGTTCAGGATAAAGTTGTTTTAACCTTAACTTTATACACCTATTGAAAAATAAATGTAATACATGAATAGCTCTCACTAGGAAATTCAAAATGTCAAATAAATATTTAAATATTTATATATAATTTATTATATGTAAATAAATATTATAATTTTATTAAGAAGCAACATACTACATTGTTTAAGAATGGGTTACTGGGCAGTCTGTCCTGGAAACATCTTCCGAACATTATAAAATACTTATTAATGCGTGACCTTGAATTTATAAAATCTTGCCGAATGTCCCTTTCTCCTTTTGCCTAGCATATATGCTTAGAAAAATGCTATAATATATTTATGTTTCTTTTTAAATTCATTGGAAACACATTCTCATGAATTACAATGTCCTCAATGTTGCTTTGAGCATGGTTTATATCCAAAAAGGTGGTTGAATAATGAATAATAGAAGACAAAAGACCCTTGGGTCAGAGAAAAAGGGCAGTTTCTTACTATCAGCAGCTGCCATAGCCAAAGTATCAGCATTTTTACATGAGTTTCCTGAGATGTAGTTCTAAATGTGATGAGAGAGAGAGAGAGAGAGAGAGAGAGAGAGAGAGAGAGAGATGAACTTCCTAAGGATAAAGAACTTAAACCCATTGGGAGGAAGCCTTGAGGTTATTAACTATGTGTAGCTTCAATGGAAGGTAGATAAATAATAACTGCTGCTAAAAACCTAGGTTTAACAGGTTATGTGTAAGAATGATAAATTATTATATATCTTCCCATGCTCTTGGGCAAGAGGGAGATATTATAGTCAAATGGATTTACTAAAAAGAATAAAAGGAAGGTACTATCCTACATAATAAAAGCCTGCTATGCAAAGTGACCAAACAGCAGGATGACTGGTTGCTATGACACACCCTGACCACCAGGGGACAGACTCTCAATGAAGGACCTTCCCCCAGCCCACAGACCCCAGCCAAGGTGGGTGCTAGCGCCCCCCCCCCAATCACCCATCCAATCACCCACAGGAGAGGCAACCAGTGGCAGTGGCAGGGAGAGGGGTCAGTGATCGGGTGATGCCAAGCCAGCCAAGGTGGGTGCCAGCAGGGCCCCCACCCCATCGCCCCTCCGATCACCCCACAGATTGGCCCTGATTGCCAGCCATGCCTGTGCATGAATTCATGCACCAGGCCTCTCGTTTACTATAAACATGTCACTGTTAGAACCAACAACAGATGGTCAGACAACCAAGGACTCCCCTCAGGTCTAAAGGTCTAAGGTAAACATAGTGAATAGCATTTCAGGTCTACAGCTTCCATCGTTCACTGTTGGAGCACCCTCTGTCATTCAACTTGGCAGCCCATCTTATTTAAAAAAGTAGCAAGTTTAGGGGGTGTGATCCATGCAGAGACTTGACAGATCAGCTGAGTGCTCTTCCACATATGTTCTTCTGCCATCACTATAAGAGTACTATAAGAGTATTCATCAGCCAGCCCCGGAGGATGAGACACTAGAGCAGGACTGAGGTACCCCAGGCCTCCCTGGGTAACCATCCTAATCATCTTGTATGCAGTCTCATTGAAGTCTGCAGACGCATGAATGAGAGCGAAGAGCAGCAAGAAAAGATAGAGACATGGCAATTGAGGGAATCTGAAAAGGCTGTTTCTTCTTGTATGTTTGAACTGTAAAAATTCTTTCTGTAGGCTGGACACAGAGCCTACCCGCTGGAAGATTTGCAAATATTTCCTTTTCTTCAGTAGGTTGTCCTTTTACTCTCTGATGATGCTCTCAGATGCACCAAGGCTTTTAAATTGGAAGTCTAACTTATGTTTATTTTTGTTGTTGTTCATGCTTTTGGTGTCTGAGCTGTAATTTGAAAGAGCTCTTCTAAGTAATTCTCTGCTTTCTTAATCCACATAAATTAGAGTTTAATATATTTTACTATATAATTTTATAGTATCGCCTATAATTTTATAATTTGTATATATTATAAATATGGTGTGGTCCATTTAAGACGTAATATGTAATAATTGTATGGTTACAAACAAACTATAGAATTATTACTCTCATTAAATATTATGGCTACTGCATGTCATAATAACATTCTAACAAACAAAATAATCTCTTTACACTACCATCCTGTGGTTTTCAAAATTACTTTAGCCTATTTTCAAAAAGGATTGGGTCTTTAAAGAAATGATTGAAATTTAATCTGATTTTCAAATTGGAAGCTGCACATGGCAGCAGAAAGATTCAGGACCAACTAGCAGAATTCTGACTTTGAAGCCTTTGTCAGTTACTTGGTCTGACCTCAGGCAATTCACTTGCTCACACTGAGTATCTTTTTTTTTTTTTTCTTATAAATGACAGTTGGCATTTAGATATTGTAATATCTGACCTAATTATCTTAGTGGTTTTTTTCCAGAAAAAATGTTATAAAGAGCTTTATAACCTTAATACATTAAGTAAACTGGAGTTTTTATTGTTATCTCTGCAGGCTTCGATACTGAAAGAGCACAGCATAAAAATTAGGTGTCGAAAAACAAAGAAAATTTTGTCCTGGCTATTAAATCATAAAACCAAATTAATCCTGCTAACACTGAGTTATATTTTCAATTTTGGGAAATTCCGAAGGAAGATGTGCTGTGGTATCTTGATTATGCTATAAACTATACAGAGCAGCTCAGCATATCCCATGTTGGTTGCTATTTACGGTGCAGTACAAAAGTGTACCTTATTATTTCAGCAGGAAGAGGGGGAAGAAGCATTGATAACACAACACTTTATTGTGGCTCCATAATGATGCATTCTCACAGCTGAAAGCCTTCACAAAAATTTGATGATGTTAAATCGGTACTTTCTTCCTGTAGTTATTGACTTCAATTGATATTTGATCTCTCTATGAAAAACACACAGGAAGTGCAACTTTCAAATTTTACTTTCTTTTGAAATCTAGTGCCAACAGAAGTGAATAGATTCAGCAAATGAGATACTCAGCTTAGTTATCAAACCACCGCCAATGATCATCTGAAGATAGGGGTGACCAGAATAAGCTTCTCCAGTCAGTACAACAGTCCTCCTAGTATTTGAAAATGTTTACAAAGAAAACTAACTGGGTGGCCCATGAAATGTTGTTTCTTTTTTATTTCTCCTTCCACAATGTAAGACTCGTGTCATTATAACAGTATCATTACCTTCATTTGTTTATGTATCTCCCTTACTCATATCCCCGATGTTATTCAAAATGAATACTTTTTTTCTTTTACCATATTAAGGTCCCATTTTCTCATTTAAATTCTAATATTTTTTAACAGGACAACAGAAAACAAGTTTTGGAAAATAGGTATTCCTCATTGCATTTAATTTAGCCTCAGAATCAGTGAATCTATATAATAAAAACCCAGTGGTTATAACACCGTAATGACCAAAGGCCGGTCATCAGAGGCTGCGTGCACGGAGAGGAGCACGCCGGTGGGCGGGACGTGACTCTGGGCCCTGCAGTGCACCGGGTCGCGGGGGAGTCCTTGGGTGCTAGCAGGACTCGGGGGTCCCGGGTTTTGCGTGATTTCCCGCGGGTCTGGGTCTCGGGCAATTTCGCACGCTGGTTAACTAGTATATTATAATCCAAGTGATTTCAAAGCCTAACTATTATGAAAAGTATTGTTGAAAGCTTCCTAAGAACAAATGCCCTTGCCCTAACCAGTTTGGCTCAGTGGATAGTGTCGGCCTGCGGACTCAAGGGTCCCAGGTTCGATTCCGGTCAACGGCATGTACCTTGGTTGCCGGCGCATCCCCAGTAGGGAGTGTGCAGGAGGCAGCTGATCGATGTTTCTCTCTTATCGATGTTTCTAACTCTCTATCCCTCTCCCTTCCTCTCTGTAAAAAATCAATAAAATATATTAAACAACAAAAAAGAACAAATGCTCTTTATAAATTAAAGATACAGAGGATGACTGGTCCCAGAGCAACACACTTTGGCCATTTCCCACTGACTTTGTGAGGAATCTATCCTGAACCACACACAAAGGCACTAAAGTCTTTTGTTTCCTACTCCTGTCATTCTTCAGTTAATACACACGATACAGACAGGAAATGCAAATCAAAGTTTCCGTGTTTTGTTTTGTTTTTAAAGCCATCTTCAAATTAACTTTTTTTTTAAAATATCTTCATACAGTGACCCATAAAACTGCAGGAAAATAATTAGGGTGAAATTGGTGAGGGGTAAACAAGATAAAACCATTATAACACCATAATAATGGATCAATAGTGCCATCTATCGCTTTAAATATAAGTCCACTGTACATATTAGAATTTTTATGTGACAAAAGAATGATGATGTGTTACTATGCCTTTATTTTAAGTAATTTTACACACTTGCTAGAAACATATTAATAGGCTATAGTTACACTTCAAAATTCATTGCATATTAGGTATAGCATCTATTTATTACATCTATTTATTACATAGTAAATTTGCTACATTTATTATCTCTTAGGAGATAGCTTCAGTTTATCAAAATGTTTGTCTTTTTCTAAGGATTGAGGGCATGGTCCTGCAAATCTAGGAATGAGTACAGCTCCGCAAGACCCTTATTTGCTGCTGGTCATCACACGCAGAGCGTGGCAATTCTCCTTAGCTGCCCGGCTATGACTCTGGAGTCAGCTTTATCACATTGAATCTTTTATTGCAAGATTTTTCTAAATGGTCTTGTTGTTTGCTCCTAGTTCTGGTAGAGTGCAGCTGCCAGGGGTGGATGTTTTAAAATAATTGTATGTATTCATTATAAATCAAGCCCCTGTTCTCACTTCATTCTCCAGCATTACCAAGACATTGAAATAAAGCAAGTAACAAAACCTCACTTCAAGCTTAGTGGAAGCCAAAGCTACAGGAAAAGTAGACCATATGGATTTCATTATTTAATACACATAAGCCTGCGTGCTCCATGCCAGGATTTTGAATTTCAAGAGGAGAATTGCCCTGTTTTGTGCAATTCCTTTTGGAATTATTCCATAGAAAGCCATTTTTGAATGAGAAAATTTTATTTTCCTCTATGGTTGTGTATGGAATAGTATTGAAAAAGGATTTATATAAAAACTAGGGGCCCAGTGCACAAAAATTTGTGCACTCGGCGGGGGGGGGGGGGGGGGGGGGGGGGGGGGTGGTCCCTCAGCCTGGCCTGTGTTCTCTCGCAGTCTGGGACTCCTTGGGGGATGTCCACCTGCTAGCGTGCCTGGCCAGCCTGGGTGAGGGGCTGATGGCTGTTTGCAGGCTGGTCAAGCCCCCTCAGTGGGAACCCTCACCCCATGGGGGTGTGGCCAGCCATTTTCAGGCTGCCCACAGCTCCCATTGACCCAATGTCTCAGCAAGACTGGCTGGAATCAGGTTTCTGGGGTTTAATTAGCTTCTAAAATAAAAACTTTGTTGCCTTGAGCGGAGGCCTAGTCAGGCAATAGAGCCTCCTGTTTGCTTCAGCTTCGTGGCTTCTATAATTCAAACATTGTTGCCTTGAGCAGAGGCCTGGCCGGCCTAGATAGGCAGTTTCAACTCCATCGCTGGTGCAATGGAATCCTCCTGTTTGCTCTATCGCTGTGGCTGCTAGCCACCATCTTGGCTGGGTTAATTTGTATACAGCCACTCTGATTGGCTGGTGGGCATGGCTTAGGTGTCTTGGAGTGATGGTTAATTTGCATATTATTCTTTTATTAGATTAGATAATAAATTTTTATTTATGTAGAATCATTTATAGAATAGAAAATCATCTCCAAACTATGATTTCTGAAAACTAACAATAACAACAAAACACACACATTGGATAACTGGATTACCACCATCAATATATTTATAAATGTTTAGTTTTGACAGATAGATGATAGATGACAGATAGGTAGATAGATAGATAGAGAACTGGAATATAAAAATTATTAACAAAAGTGATGGCTATTTGTAGGCTGGTCAAACCCCCCAAGGGGGACTCTCACCCCATGGGAATATGGCCAGTCTGGGTGAGGGACTGAGGGCCATTATCAGGTTGGCCATGGCTGCGGCTGGAAACAAGTATCTGGGATTTATTTAACTTCTATAATTGAAACTTTGTAGCCTTGGTCCCACTCAAAGCTGCTGGCTGGAAGCAGGTATGTTGAGTTTATTTACTTTCTGTAATTGAAACTTTGTTGCCTTGAGCAGAGCTCAGGGCCAGCAGAGCAGGTGGGAATCTTGGCTTCCTCCATAGTCGGAGCAATGCAAGCCTCCTGCCTCACTACAGTTCCCTGGCTGCTGCCTTTTTTGTGATGGTGTGAGGGTTAATTTGCATATTACTCTTTATCTGAGCAGAAGACCTTCAAGCCCCTCTGATTGCCAGCTTCACAGAGCCCAGGCCTCTTTGATCACTGGCTCTGATCCTGCCCCCTGCCATAGCTGGCTCAGCCCTTGCCCCACTGCAGCCTCTGTCCTAGGCTCAGGCCTGGGCAGGGGACCCCCAGACCCCTGCTTTGCCAGCTCCACCAGTGCCCAGACCCTGCAATTATAGGCTCTGCCCCTGCCCGTCCGATAGCTGGCTCTGCGGAGCCCAGGCCCCTGTGATCTCTGGCCTTGTCCCTGCCTAGGCCTGAGGCCTCTGGCCCAGGCCTTATGCCTGGATAGGGCATCCTCATACCCCTCCTATCACTGGCTCTGCCCTTGCCCATGCTTGAGGCCTCTGGCAAAGGCCTGTGGCCTGGGCAGGGGACCTCCAGCCCCCTTTGATTGCCTATTCCGCCCCTTGGGCCCCCTGACTTCCCTGCCACCTGCCTGGCTAACAGGCCTGACCACTTCAGTGGCGGGGCTGAGCCGGACTGGGTGCCGCCATCTTGTGGCCATCTTTGTGAAGGAGTGATGCCTAATTTGCACATTACTCTTTCATTAGATAGGATGAATACCTTATGGAAGGTTTTAGATTCATTCACTAATAGCTTTGTGGTTGCTACTGTGATTTAATAAATAATTATATTTAGGGTATAACTGAAGTTGCTCTAAAAGAAACCCTAAGACAAAGTGGTTTAGACTACTGGTAAGTTTATCGCTCACCTAACAATATTGCTATCCAGTAGCTTGATGATGTCAGGGATCCAGTATCCATCGATTTTGACTTCTGCTTTTCTTACATGCTATTGCCCATTGGGTTGGTGATATCTGGGCAGCTGAAATAAATGAACTATTGTATCCATAATTTAGTTTTCCTAAACTCATTCGCTTCTCTTTTAGTGAGACCATTTTTAGTATTTCACAGCAGCTAATTGCCTGATTAATGTCCCATAAAATACATACTTGCTATTACCAATGACCTGAATTTTGGCAGGGATACATAGAGACAACATTACATGTCACCTACTACCTATAAATTATCTTTTGCCAGTATTGAATTTAACCTTAAGTAAATATGGAAACATACATAACAAAAAACCTCTTTAATGACTTCAAAAAATTTTTTTCAAAGCTTAAACACATCAAATGTGCTGCTGTTGCTCTCCTATGTAGGATTACATTTGCTTGACAAAACAATGAGAAAATCAAGGCTATTGTACTTCTCACATCCTGAAACAAAGTAGTCATGTGTCCAATCAACAAAATAAGCTAAAAAAATGTCACAGGGAAATCTACTGTCAGGATAAGATTTTTCTGAATGATCACCTCTAACTGTTTGAAGACATGTTTGATTGTAGAGGGTAAGTTAGGAGTATCAAACTACATTTTGAATATATAAAAATAATGTATTTAATGTTTTATTTATTTGAATAAAATTATGGTGTAATAAAGCCTAACTTTCAATATCTATTATAGATTAATCTAACGGGGCAATGCCGATGGAAAACTTAAAAGTTCTTGACACATGGTAAACATTCTATAAAATAGTAGCTGTTATACTATTATGTCCGATTAACAGAATTAGACAACTTGAGGATAGAATTAGCCTATGCTTCCTTCCTAATTTTCATGAATTTCTTTTAAAAAAATTTTATTAATTTATTTCATTCTATTTGTTGGGGTGACATTGGCTAATAAAATTATACAGGTTTTGACTATACAATTCTATATCATCTGTATGTTATATTGTGTGTTTACCACCCCAAGTCAAGTCTCCTTCCATCACCATTTATCCTCCCTTTACCTTCTTCTACCTCCCCCCATGAGTGTTGCAAAGTATTTTTTTCTTATTAAGGGAAATTAAGGAATGAAAGCTTACCATTTACTACCTGTGACTTTCAGTGGTCCATGTATTTATCGCACCACAGTAGTAAATGTTTAATTTTCAAAAAAGACACTTCTTTTTGTGAGAAACAACACAGCTCCAGAACGTGAATACCTAGATAGGACTCATGGCTCCTCCTTTCACAATGGTGTGACCTCAGCCACGTTGATTAACCTCTGAAGGTCTTGGCTTCCTCATTGGTAACATGGGCATCCGAACAGGAACTGCTTCCCGGGGGCAAGGCGTGGAAGGTCTTTCAGAAAGTGGTGGAGAATCAGAGCTCAATTAAGTGATTGTCAGTGATTACTTTTATTTATTGTTAGTTCTTTTACTGTAAAGATTGCTAAATAATAAAAAAATGAAACAAGCTTCTTTGAGTTTAATAATGATTTTATATATTTTATTTTGATTCCAATAAAATAAACTATAGCCTCTTCCAAACATAGTCCGTAGTAGTCAGTAGTTATCTGTTTGAAATGAAAGCCTTGGTAAACTTGAGATGGCAATTGCCCGCAGTATCCATATCATCTGTTTACTATTGTTATTAGTGTTTATTTATGTGAATGAAACACAATGAGAAAGGAAGGCATGAACTGACAGTGTACTGCCCTCCCACAGCAGGGAAAAATAGAAAATTAAGCTTTCCACTAAAAGAAAGAAAAAAAAGGATAACAGGTATCACAAAAAGCCAATGGAGATGAGATGATACAAAAAAATTATTTCTTGACTTAATATGTAACATGTCCCTCTAAGTCTCCTTTCTCATTTCTGAAATCTGGCATTTAGATCCCTGTGACAAGAAAGGTCAGAATGGTAGACACAGTTGCCCTGCCAAATTGGCCAAATAGAATGTGAAACGACAGCTGTGAGATAGTTGCTGAAATTCTCAAGCACTGAGGCAAAATTAATTTTTTTTTCTATTTTACCCTTTAGTAATTAGTACTACTTTACAAAATCTTTTTGGTATATTATCATATTTAAACATGTAAATATTTTAAAATATTGTTTAATAGTAGTAGCTATAGTTTCTGGGGATAAAATATTAGATTGTTTTTAATTTATGCTATCTTTATATATTTTAAAAAACTAATATTGTTTATAAAACCTACTAATCTCTATCTAATCTAATAAAAGAGAAGCATGCAAATTGACCACATCTCTGCTATGCTTGAAGCTATGCCCACCAGCCAATCAGAGCAACTATATGAAAATTAGCCCAACCACGATGGCAGCAAAAGAGCTGAAGCAAGCAGGAGGTTTGATTGCCCTGGCAATGGAGGAAGCCAAGCATCCTGACTTCCCTGGCCAGCTGTGGTCTCAGCTCAAGGCAATACAGTTTCAATTATAAAAGATAAATAAATCCCAGATACCTGCTTCCAGTCTCTCTGGGAGCTTGGGTAGCTGGGGGCAGTGGCTAGCCTGAAAACAGCCATCAACCACTCACCCAGGTTGGCCACACCCTCATGGGTGAGGGTTCCTGCTGGGGGGCTTGGCCAGCCTGCAAACAGCCATCAGCCACTCATCCAGGCTGGCCAGGAACCCCAGTGAGGACCCCCACCCTGAAGGGGATGTGGCCAGTCTGAAAACGGCCCTCAGCCCCTCACCCAGGCTGGCCAGTCACCCCAGTGGGACCCCAACCCTGAACCGGGACACCCTTCAGGGAAAACCAGCCTGCCCCCATCCATGCACCAGGCCTCTATCCTATATAATAAAAATAAAAAGGTAATATGCAAATTGACCCTAACAGTAGAATGACTGGGAATGACTGGTCACTATGACACTCACTGTCCACCAGGAGGCAGACGCTCAATTCAGGGGAAGCTCTGCTCTGCCACAAGCCAGGATGATGGCTGCCAGTATAGTGGCAGTGGTGGGAGCCTCTCTCGCCTCCTCAGCAGCACTAAGGATGTCCGACTGCAGTTTAGGCCTGCTCCTCCCTGGCAAGTGGTCATCCCCCGAGGGCACCCAGGCTGCCAAAGGGATGTCTGACTGCTAGCTTAGGCCCGATCCCCTGGGGAACAGGCCTAAGCCAGCATCCCCTGAGGAGTCCCAAACTGTGAGAGGGCACAGACCAGGCTGAGGGACCACCCGAGTGCACAAATTTTTATACACGGGTCTCTAGTATAAAATAATGCAATAAATTTTCTATTTATATTATTTAGTATACAAATGCATTTCCAGTACAATTTTAAGAAAATATAATATATATTAAAATACTTATATAACAGAGTCAACTATAATCAATGAGGTGTCAACATGGTCAGAATCCTATAAACTTATTGTTATAGGATATTGCAATTGAATAAGAGCTGATAAAGTCGCTGTTTTTACTTCATACAAAGAAAATGGCACTATCAATTAAGAGCCCTTAGTTTCTATATTATTTTTACTTCCCCAATTTCTCTAAATCACCTTGGCTGCTTTTTTTAATTCTATAGAAAAGTATAAGAAGGGCTGTACATATTCAATTGTTCTCTTGATTCACTTTAATTTATAATATAATATATTCTAGTATGAAAGAACAATGTAGCTCAGTATGTAATGTTTATTGTTATATTTGACAAAAATCTCAGAATAAATTGTTACTTAATTGATTTACCAAATTAATTATTTTTTGTTATTTTACTCTTATTTTATAGTATTCTATTTTATTTTTGTTTTAACCTTGTGGTCATCAAAACACATTTACACATTTTCTAGAAGAATGCATCTATCTATCTATCTATACACATATATACACATGTACATATATGCATATTATTTAAATTTAAAAATGCTATTTAATTTAGTTCTTATTCATAAACCTCACAAGACTTCATTCGTCACATTATTTTTTTTCTAAGGAACTGGGGGAATAAACAGCTAATAATATTCAACATACGAGGATGGAATTCTTAGGGACTACAAGACTTTGACAATCAAAAAATTGCACAGATTTAGAAAGAGAATGAAAATTGTCAACTCAAATTTAGTGTTCATTCCTCTACTAAGGTTTTGAAACCATAGGGGAAAAGGAGGATGGCTACAACATAAATTCTGTCATAATGATATGCCATTTTTGGCAGAGTAGTTTGTATTGCTCATTAAGTCCCTAATATATGACTTTTATTTGCAATTACTAACTGGTTAAGAAACAATCAATGAGAGCATTTCCTACCAATTAGTGCTCTTTCTCATTAAATATTTAATTGCTCAATGGAACTAAGCATCACATGTTGTTCTTCACACGAGTTTTGAAAGATGAAACAACAAATCTTAGTGAAATGTCATCTCTCGCATCCCAATTGCTTTCTTTTTATTTTTCAAAGATCTCTCTAACTCCTTTGATTAACTGAGGAGCTTGTGGTGCCTTATTTCCATCTTATCAGATAGTCTTAGGGAACATGTCTAGGAAATGCTCACAGAACTTCCGTTTACATAGTCATCAATTTTCAAGTGAAATTTGTGAGCCCAAAACCACATTTCCAATGCAGTAGAAATCTTTATTCCCACGGGTTACTAAAATAGGGTTTTAATCTCTTTTTAAAAAAAATATATTTTATTGATCTTTTTACAGAGAAGAAGGGAGAGGGATAGAGAGTTAGAAACATCAATGAGAGAGAAACATTGGTCAGCTGGCTCTTGCACACACCCCCACTGGGGATGTGCCCACAACCAAGGTACATGCCCTTGATTGGAATTGAACCTGGGACCCTTGAGTCCGCAGACTGACGCTCTATCCACTGAGCCAAATTGGTCAGGGCAGGATTTTAATCTTTTGATAAAAGTACTGACTGCTATAATAATAGCTACTCCTGCCAACTTGAAAAGGAGTAGATTATATAAATCATTTATGTCATCATAAACTTTTTCTGTAAAGATCTGGGCAGTTAATATTTTGATTTTGCTAACTTCACATTCTCTATCACAAGTACTCAATTTTGACAATCTATTGTGCAAAAGTTTCCATGAATTGTTAGGCACATTCTTGCCCTCCATTATGCTCTGCTTGGGGCTCTCAGCCCTCCCAGCAATTGTTCTGTTTTTCTTATTATAGGTCTATAATTAATGGCCTTCAGCTTCCAGTGAACCACTCACTCAGTTTCCAGTGAACTGCCTACACCTGTCCTCCATAACTGCACCTTGTCTGATCAGTTACTCTGACTGACCCTTACAAGAAATATAAATATCCCACTCTTCCTATTCTGCCCCTCTGATGCCATTTTGGTCTCAGCCCCTCTGCTAGCAGATGTACTAATTAATGTTGGCCTCATCTGCTCCTTTTTCAGTGGAACAACTGGAACTACTGGAATGACCAGTGGCTATGATGTGCACTGACCACCATGGGGCAGATGCTCAATACAGGAGCTGCCCCCTAGTGGTCAGTGTGCTTCCACAGCCAACCTCCCCCAGCCA
This sequence comes from Murina feae, assembly GCA_004026665.1. Classification (NCBI taxonomy): domain Eukaryota; kingdom Metazoa; phylum Chordata; class Mammalia; order Chiroptera; family Vespertilionidae; genus Murina; species Murina feae. The sequence continues at coordinate 34,952 of PVJC01007075.1, forward strand.
GTAAACCTCCCACAGTCCTTCCCTCAGCCAGCAGACCCCAACTGCCTGATTGGGGCCAGCCCCCAGGCTGAGACAGAGAACTGGGGGTGGGTGGTGAAAATGCTCCCCTTTTCCCAGGGGGTCCAAGGGCCTGCTCTCTCCTTGGGGCTGGCAGCCAACCTCCCATGTCCTGTCTTTCCTCCTAAACAACAGGCCCCAATTAGCCTGCCACCCACCCACCACAGTGGAGGCATGGCAGCGAGGGTACGAGGAGGAGGGAGGCAGGGAACTGTGTAGTCGTAAGGCACCAAAGATGGCAGTGTCAGCATCCAGTGTCTGTTCCTTCTGCACCCAGCCCAGTGACAATTGCCTCCTCTCTGGCCTGCCCCTGATCAGCCTGGCCCCAATTGGCCCTGATTGCTAGCCAGGCTTGGAGTTTCCACCTGTGTATGAATTTTGTGCACCTGGCCTCTAGTAAATATTTAAACACATTCCCAATAAAACTTTATTTATAAAACCAGGTGACTGATTGGAGTTAGCCTAAGGGCTTCAGATTTTCTGCATCTGTTACAAAAGAAAAGTTCCTTCTTTCTTGAATGCATTATTGATTTATGTGACAAGTATTAATTATGAATTTATTGCCTATTCTATTGGTGGTAAACTAGCAATAAATTATGAAAAATGAATGTATACTAAGTCAGGTGGCAATATTCCAAACTGAGCAATGCCATGGCTGGCATCAAGACCTGATACAGTGATCAACTACTCCTTACTCCCCCCCCCAACCAATCAGTAGAGCCCACACCACCAACTCATTTAACCACCATGATCAATAATTGTTTTTCTCTTACTAGTATATAACCCATCCCCTGGAAGTCATCCAGGAGCCAGGTCTTTGAATGCTAACTTACCTGTGACTTTAGGCTCGGTGCCATTTTCACAACTGGTAAACTCCTACTTCCTTGATTGGAAACTCCTGTTCACAGCTGATTGAGCTTTAAAGTGCACAGGCAAACAGACACCTTTAGTGCAATAACAATCACATAGTCCCTTGATGGTATAATACAGATTCTTGATTTCTTTCCTGATAACATGAAAAACCACTGGATCTCAGGAATGGCCAAGTGATCTCATGGGACTTTTATGTTTAATACTAGCGGCCCAATGCATGAAATTCATTCAAGAGGCTCGGCCCTCACAGCCGGAGCTTCATCCGGAAGGTCGTCGGGAAGGTCTTTGGGCTGTCTGGTCTAATTAGCATATTGTGATTTTATTATTATAGATGGATCACCTTGGTTTCTTTGTTGAGAATAAACTGCAAAGTTGCAAAAGTAGAGGCAGGGAGAAGTTATAGGAGCTCTTGCAATAATGGCAGTGAAATGTCATGGTGACTAAGTCCAGAACGGTAGTTGTGCAGGTGGTGAGAAGTTGGATAAGCACCAATTAGTATTAGGTGGGCTTCTAGGAATAAGACCAAAAACCAATTACTATTAAACAAATGTAAAGTACATTATTATTGTAATGTCATATATCATACAAATAATCTCTTCCCCTTAGATATTATTATTATTGGCTATAGGTTAATGTCCCCAAGTAACAGAAACTGATCAACATTCACAAATACATACGCATCATAAAGTTTAATATATTTTATTGAGTTTGCTCCTAAAAATACTCTAGTCACAACCCTTCAGAATATGAGTGAGAAGACAAGAAGGAAGCTAGGTAGTCAGAAATTGGGACCATGGGGGCAGGGAAATAGACCTGGGAACCCAACTGGGTGGAGTTACAATGGCACCCCAACTAGGTGGGGAAGGAAGGGCAGTGCCAGAGGCATGAACTTTAAAATGTATGAATATTGCTAATCCAGCAGCTTGCAGATAACCAATCACAAGGCAGCGAGGCCTAAATCCCATAGATGTTACTAAGGCAGAATGCTTGGAAAAGACCAATCAGGAGCTAGCAAGGCAGTCTCTACTCGCTAAATCTCCTTCTATCACTATTTATCCTCCTTATACCCTCCCCCCCCCCCACAATGGCAATCAGCACACTGTTGTCCAAGTCCATGAGTTCTTCTATTTTGTTTCTCCCTTTTTGCTCAATTCCTCCACACACCACCCCCTGCCAGAGGCCCAACCCCATTCCTTGATAGCTGTCAGTCTTGTATTTTGTTTGTTCATTTTGTTTATCAGATTCCACATATGACTGAAATCATATGGTATTTGTCTTTCTCTGACTGGCTTATTTCACTTTGCATAATGCTCTGGGTCCATCCATGCTGTCATAAAAGGTAAGATTTCCTTCTTTTTTACAGCTGAGTAGTATTCCATTGTGTAAATGCACCACAGTTTTCTTACCTACTCACCTCCTGACAGGTGCTTGGGCTGCATCCAAATCTTGGGTGTTGTAAATAATGCTGCAATGAACAAACAGGTGCATACATTCTTTTGAATGTGTATTTTGGGTTTCTTCAGATACATTTCCAGAAGTGACATTGCTGGGTCATTAGGTAGTTCTAAGTCAAGTATTTTCAGATGAGGAGAATATTGTGAACTATCTTGGGGGCCCCACTGTAATCAGAATGGTCTTCATAAGGGAAAGAGGAAACAGGGTAATTCACAAATGATGTGAGAACAGAATCAATGGCTAGCTAAAAGGCAGATTCTAGAATCTAAATAAAGCAGAGACAGAGTCACACATGAGAAGCTGGTGAGAGCATACCCCTGTTAACACCTTGAACCCATTGAACTTCTGATCTCTAGAACTGTAGCTAATGACTTTGTATAGTTTTAAATACTAAATCTGTAATAATTTTTTACAGCAGCATTAAGACACCACTAAAATGCTAAAAATAACCTTAAATAGCATTTTATGTTCTACTAGCAAGAAAATTTGTGGAAGTCGGCAAAAATATTTCACAGGATAGCACATAATAGAGTCAGAGAGGAACGGTACATGTATTTATTCTCTTCCAAAGTAATCAAATTAGAGAAAGGATTATGTAGTAGAAGCAAGGTCAAACTATTAATAAATTCCAGAATGAATAAAGATCTCCTTCAAACTTTCATCTGCTCATAGCTGCCAAACTCTTCCCCTTCTCTTTTCATGAAAACTTTAAAAAAAAGTTCTCTATATTTGAATATTTATTTGTTCTTCATTTGGCAGCCATGTAGGATTATATTACAACTAGATTGCAAGTTTTCTTACACTAATTGACAACCTCTAGATTTATAAGAAGATTCCCATTATTGTTTTCTTATCCCCAGATTAAAGGAAGATTAGAAAGCATTAAGTAAATTAATATTCTGTGAGAAGTATATAGGCATTATTTTTAACCCCTCAAGTTGTAAAAGGAAGCTTTTCCTATAACATGTGTATATTCTGACCAGCAGACCAAGTACTCAACAGGCAGTGCTAGCTAAAGTAGTCTGTTACTACATGATTTTATAGGAAGCATTTAAGGCACTCATTATATTTATTATTATTTCAGAAATTATTGAAATACACTGCTGAGGCTTTAACAGATGTTATCTATCATTCACTCTAACTCTTTGTATAATTAAGGTCACAGACATTACAAGAAGCACAAATTTTTGTTTTTATTAAGCTTTTCATTCCCCCAATATTATACTAGTAGAAAAATGATATAAATAAACTCATTTCAAAATAGATTTGGAGCTGCCATCCCAGGGGACTTGATAGTTACATGTTGAAAAATTTAAAGATTAATTACACAGAAATGCACCATTTTGTATAATTATCTATAATCTATCTATCATCAATCTTTTATATATATATATATATATATATATATATATATCCTAATAGAGAGAGAGATAAAAGTATTTGAAAGTGTATTTATCCATCTGGAGTGCAGGGTTAGAGTATTATATAAATGATCTTTTATGTTCATTTACATTGTATAGTCTTTATTTAAGTTAAAATACTAAAAAGTATATAAACTAATTCTTTTGTGATACTCTATTTATTTTCCTTTACCTATTCCATGTTGTTACACATTTATCTTATGCAAGATAATTCTGTATTAAATATATAAATCTGAAAAAATAATCGACATCAAATATTTCTGTTTACTTATGAATACTTAGATGTTTACATTGTGTTTGTGATATATGCATATTACTTGGTATCACAATCTCAACCAATTCAAAACTTGGCAGAAATAGCACATAAAGACACTAAATTTTTAACTTGATAAGTGATTAATTATATTAAAAGATATATTAATAACGACCAAATGAGGCCAATTTAGTTGAAGGTTATTGTAATGGAAAAGTAGGGATAGAAGGTAAACATATTTCAGCCCTGTCATCAGGAATTTAGGTGACCATAAGCTACTAACTGGACACAGGTGGCTGTTTTCCCAGAAGAGGACTTCATAATAGGTTTTAAATGAGGAAATGAGAATCATCAGTTTTAGATACTTTTGAAATCTCACAAGTGTAAAAGGCTTCATACATCATAACTGAAATAATGGGAAGCGATTAATAAATGTCATTGACATAAATGAGTTGCCAGATGTATCTAATCATTAAGTGAGCAGGAGAAAAAAATACAAAAGAACCTAATAAAATGTGTCATAACAGTTTGAGACAATTTATGTTAAAATTCTGAGATTATTTCTACTTTCAAAATAATGTAATTTTAGAAAGCTATGCTATTTATTCTAGAACATAAACAGGTTTCACAATCTGGCTTTTGAAAGATTGTATTTTTTCTTCTATCTCAAAGCAAAATATAGACAAAACATAATAAATATCTCTATTAAATCAACAAGTAATAAAGTGAAATATAAAGGCACCTCAGTTAAATGGATGTAAAAAAAGTTTATAATAGAATTACTTATTTATTAAGAAAACCACTTAAAACAGTTAGTTTACCAGATTTCAATTTAAAAGGTAGCTATTTAGTTATATTATGCCATGATGCTGTCACTGGGGGGCCATATTACATTTAAATTTTAAAAAAGTATCTTACAATGGCAAGCTTTAATTATTCTATGGGAAAGCTAATTTCTGGCAATAATTAAATGTTTTAATAAATTTTATGAAGAATAGGTTATTTTTCCAATGTTAATAAAAACTGTGTAGTCCAGTCAGAATAAAACAAAAAAAAAATCATCTTATATAATAAAGATGTAATATGCAAATGGTCGTTATGCTGAGAAGCATAAAGACCGACAGCGGAACAACCAGATCATGGATCAGCAGGAGGGTGGGGCAGCATGCTGCAAGTGGGTGGTAGAGAGCTACAGGAGGGGGCAGGGCAGCCAGCTATGAGGGGGGTGGGTGGAGAGGGGGAGGGAGTTACACAAGGGCGGAGCAGCGGGCAGAGAGATACTGGAGGGCAGCAGTGAGCTACAGGTGAGCTACTAGCGCACAGATTCATGCTCAGAGCTACTAGTATTTTCTAATATGGTTATTCAGCCATATGTGTCTGTTTCACATGTGTCTCTCAGTGGTCCTCAATGTCTAACAGATTCCAATATTTAAAAATTCACCAAAGCTTCTGTTTTATTTTTATTAGTGGGATATTTTTAGTTTGGATTACTAGGTAGTGATATAGGGTTTGTGACCTTTCTTGTGCTCTATGGATTATTTAACATGTAAAGTGTGAAATGCAGTGTTGCTTAATATTAACTAGTGTTTCTTTGCTTAAAAATATTTTTATCAACTTTCCATAGGTGCATGATTGTATTTTTGTGTACATTTAGAATGTATAAAATATTTAGAATATATAACTGTGTGCTAAGAGTAAAAGAATGTCAAATTAAATGCTATCTTTAGACCTAGCTGGTTTGGCCCAGTGGATGGAGCATCAGCCTGCAAACTGAAGGGTCCCAGGTTCATTTTCTGGTCAAAGGCATATGCCCGGGTTGAAGGCTCAATCCCCAGTGGGGACTGTGCAGGAGGCAGCAGATCAATGATTCTGTCTCATCAGTGATATTTCTATATCTCTCTTCCTCTCCCTTTCTCTCTGAAATCACTAAAAATAATATTTTTTAAAGTGCTATCTTCATCTAAAAGCTTTAAAATTAGGGAAATTCTTTGGTAATTGTTATCTACTCTTAGTGTTAAATATTGATAACTCTAAAATCAATTTCTTTAAAATAAAACTGGCCCTTAAATGAGCATGAGCATGTTACTAAATATTGTATGCTAGTGCCCTGAACTCAAGAGGCCCTAAAACGGATATTATCTTTCCTAAAATGCACATTCCTTCTGATTTTCCTGTCTACATCAAAGAAAAGAAAATATCTCTTACTTCTGTTTCCTTCTTTGTGCTGGGTGGAATAGCTCATGATTGCTGAAACTGGAGGAACCATCTCAACACATTGCAGACCAGTGGTCTTATTTCTAGCTTTACCCAGTGGCCAGACAAGTTCCTACTGAAGAAGTACAAAAAACATTTTACACAAATGTCAAAGGCACGCTTTAAAACTAAATACCACTGCATTATGAAGTTATTTATTGCATGTTCTTACAAGCGAATATCTTTTTAAAAGTATGATACTTTGCAAAGCACTGTGTAATGACAGAAAACACGAGAATTCTCATGCCGTGTCTGCAATGTTTAAGTGATGAGTTGGCCTTGGGAAGAAATACAAGGCACAAAGAAGCACACAGGAGGAACCTGTATTTTTTGTATGTTTCAGCAATATGTCACTACTTTCTGACTTTTGTAAAGTAAATCATGTAAAGATCCTATTTTACCAAAAATATTTTTGTCACTCATGTTTCTGCATAATCTTAATCTATAATAATAAAAGCATAATATGCTAATTAGACTGGACAGCCAAACAACCTTTCAGACTTCATTCTGGATATTCTTCTGGATGAAGCTGCTGTGGCAGAGGCTGAGGCAGAGGCTGTTAGGGGCAATCAGGCAGGCAGGTGGGCAGTTAGGGGCCATCAGGCAGGCAGGTGAGCAGTTAAGAGTGATCAGGCAGGTAGGCAGAGTGGTTAGTGGAGATCAGGCAGGCAGGTGAGAAGTTAGGGGCATCAGGCAGACAGGCAGAGTGTTTAGGGGCAATGAGGCAGGCAGGTGAGTGGTTAGGAGCCAGCGGTCCCAGATTGTGAGAGAGATGTCCAGCAGCAGTCAGACATCCCCCAAGGGATCCCGGATTATGAAAGGATCCAGGCTGGGCTGAGGGACTCCCCACCCATGCATGAATTTCATACACCAGGCCTCTAGTTAATACATTTTGATCATCTCTTTCCTCTTGCTGGTGAAATTCCTTTACCTATAATTAATCCTAACACTCAACAACCCTGCTATTTCTTTCTAGGATATATATTAACATTCATTTGTTCAAACAAATATTAAATGTTTGCCTACTGGTTTATGTGCCAAACAACAGAGATACAAAAAGTTCCATCTTCATGGGTCTTTTAGTTGGAGAACATAAGAAATAAATACATTTGTAGCATTTCAGATAGTGAAATATAGAATATACCTTATATGACTTTATATTATAAGTGATATATACTGGAATTATATCTATTTGCTCAAACAATGCTACACTTATATTATTTAAATGAATTTGACTTAGTCAGCACAGGGAAATGTGGCATGTGTGTGTGTGTGTGTGTGTGTGCATTTAAATTATTGGTAAAATTTATTTTAGCATTATTCACTGAATGAAGGATTCCCCACAGGAAAGATGCATAAAACTAATGGTGGGAAAAATTCAGTTGTAATTCTAATGAAGAATCATAAACATACGTCCTCCAAAGTAAAGTAGACACGTTTCTAAATGGCATGCATAAATGTAATAATATCTTTGTGTCAACAAATAGTTATTCAGACAGTATGTTTTCTCTTGTCATATAACAACTGAACAATATAAATACAATCATAGATTTATTTAAAAAAAGGTAGACAGAAAATAAGAAGGTTTGTGAAAACAAAACAGTAAATTAATATGATTATTTTTGTGTTCTCTCTTAGCTAGTCTAATCACACTTAATGGCAGTTCTCTGTACTGTGGTTTGATTGATGATACAGCTAAAGCTATGCAAAAAAAAATAGCTCTATGTATAATCATAAACAGACATGAGTTCTTTGCATTTTAATTTTTATAAATGTGATTTTCTGAAATAAACATGGTTTAGAGTAAAGTTTTTCATTTGGAAGAATTTATTGCAAACTTAGTTTTTATAGTAAATGACTTATGTTTAAAAATTGTCATCACAGAATAAGTTCTAGAAAAAGTCATGTTTTAAGTCTATAAAAAAAGATTATGCCATTTTTACTAACATTAAAAAATAAAATTCTAATATCCATAAATCAATTATTACTGACTATTGTATTATACTTCATATAAAATATACTTTTATATCTACTCTAATAAAAGTGTAATATTGAAATTGATGGTTTCTTCGGGACACCTAAGCCATGCCCACTGGCCAATCAGAGTGACTGTATACAAATTAGCCCAGCCAAGATGGCAGAGGCTGCAGCCCCAGGAGAAGCCACAGACCGCAGCCCAGCAGGGCAGATTGAAGACCTCTGCCCCGCAATCCAGGAGCGATCCAGGTGCGGCAGCTGCAGAGCGGGAGCAGCCAGCCAGCTCTGAGGCTGCGGGGCCTGGATCTCGGATCTGGGCTGGCTTCCCTCCAGCCCTGGTTTTGTCAGAAAGGACATCCAAAATAATATACAGAGGACTTCTGGTCTCACTAACATATTACCCTTTTATTATTAATATAGATTAGAAAATTTGTAACTCTCAGAAATTTAAGTAATGTATAAGAATGTCTTATTATGTACTAGAGGCCTGGTGCATGAAATCCATGCATGGGGGAGTGTCCCCTCAGCCCAGCCTGCACCCTCTTCAAACCAGGACCCCTCAGGAGATGTTTAACTGCCAGTTTAGGCCCGGCCCCCAGTCTGGGAGCCCTTGTAGGATCTCCAGGATTGGGCCTAAACTGGCAGTCGGACATCCCTCTCACAATCTGGGACCACTGTCTCCTAACTGCTCACCTGTATGCCTGCCTGATCACCCCTAACTGCCCCCCCTGCCAGCCTGGTCACCCCCAATTGCCCCCACTGCCAGCCTGGTCACCCCTAACTGCCTCCCCCTGGTGGTCAGTGCACATCATAGTGACCAGTCATTCTGCTGTTTAGTCAATTTGCATAATAGCCTTTTATTATATAGAATTTTCTTAGCACTTGTCATGTATTTGTGATGTATGTTGGAAGATGCCTATGTCTAAGACTCCTGATGCTTCTTACATTCAAACAGACTATAAAAAGAGAATGGAAAACTACTTCTAGAATGCAGAGTAGTAATTCCCCACGGTGATTTCACAGAAACAAAATTTAATGTAATTTGTTTTAGCAATAACCTAGTCCAATAAGGATGGCATATATATACTAAGTCAGCCTTCAAAAGTCACCCTTCATGTTCTCCATTCATCCCTGATACCTGTTCTGCATTTTTAACAACTTCATTGTTTATTCAATAATTTTCAAGGTTGTGAAAAAAAAAGTAGTTAGAATAGGATAAGGATTTTTGTCAACTATAAACTCATACTTTTTTAAAAGCTTATGGATAATTCTACAATTATTGTTTTACCATTCTCAGACTACTCAAAATTCCCTCAAAGCTTCTCAATAATTCAAAAATTACTATTTAAATGATTAAATCACAAATTATTATTTATGCAAATTATATTTAGGGTATATGTGAAGGAGAATAATATATTTGCAATAAACAAATATTAATAAACTCAAATATTACAATTTACACATATGATTATGTTTAATCTTTTCAAAATAGTAATCACATAAATACACATCCACCAAATTTATTAAAAAGTATTAAAGTCATAAAAGGTAAGAGGAAACTGAGTAAAATAGATGACCATTATATGAAGAGGAAATATTATAGATAAGAACTCAATCCTAAACAATTTGGAAAAATAGGGCAACATGAAAACAGTTTTATTTTCTGCAAAATATTTTGGAAACTTTCTGTATATTTTCCCCAGAAATACTTGCTGTGATTGTATAGGAACTTGTCTATACTAATTATCCAATAATAATTAATAACCCTTTAATGCCTCTGATATGTTCAACTAAATATAGCCTATACTTATTAAAGAAAACTAGGGGCCCGGTGCACAAAAATTTGTGCACTCGGGGGGTGGGGGTCCCTCAGCCTGGCCTGTGCCCTCTTGCAGTCTGGGACATCTTGGGGGGGGGATGTCCACCTGCTGGCATGCCTGGCCAGCCTGGGTGAGAGGCTGAGGGCCATTTTCAGGCTGCCCACAGCCCCTTCAGGATTCGTGCACTGGGGGGTGGAAAGGCTGGTGAGTGCAGGCCTGGACGTTTCCCACCAGAGGGCCCACGATTGCACATGCCTGGTGGGCCCACACCGCTGAGGGGACACACCTGGTGCAGAGTTGGGTGGCAAGCCAGGGGCGGACGCTGGTGCAGGATCCCTCGGTGGGGCCCTGCTGCTAAGCAAACACACTCCGGGTGGAGCCGGGAGGTGAACTGGCTTTGGATTCTCCCCACTGTGCAGCAGATGCTCCCGCATGCCCTGTGGAGGCCCCTGGGGGGCGGGTGAAGGTAGCGGACCCTGGACGGGTGTTCCTGGACACCCCGCGGAGGCCCCAGGGCAGAGCCAGGCAGTGGACCCAGAACAGGCATTCCTGGATGTCCCGCAGAGGCCCCCGAGGGGCAAAGCCAGGCAGCAGACCAAGGACGGCTGCTCCTGCATACCCTGCAGAGGCCCCGTGCTCCTGCATGCCCCAGAGAGGCTCCCAGGGGGTGGAGCTAGGCAGCAGACCCAGGACAGCTGCTCCTGGACGCCCTGAGGAGGCCCCAGACCAGACCCCCGCTCCCACTGAGCTGACACACCTGGCACAGCTATGCTGGCTGGCCGTGGAGGCTCCCAGTGCAGAGCCGCCCTGCCAGCCTCCATCTTGGCTGGGTTAATTTGCATACAGCCACTCTGATTAGCTGGTGGGCGTGGCTGTGAGCAGAGGCTCAACCAGCCTAGGCAGGCAGTTGCAACAGAAACCTTGGTTTGCTCTAGCTCCATGGCTGTTGGCCTCCATCTTGGCTGGGTTAATTTGCATACAGCCACTCTGATTGGCTGGTGGTAACAGTCAATTTGCATGTTACTCTTTTATTATATTAGATTATTCAATAATATAAGGTGTCCAACTCCTGGGTTTGCTTTAAAAACGTGGATGAAAAATATTGTGTATTATTCATGATTAACTGATTGTCTTAACTTTGAAAATTAATCAAATAAGAAGATAAATAAATGACAACATTTTTCTTCCCTATCATAAAATTTGTTCACTAAGACAAAAACACAGTGGCCTTGCCTGCACACTTCAATGATGACCACACCCACACTGAACCCACCTGCAGGGACACAGACCCTTTCAAACTATGACACAAGCGCTCCCTTTGGCAATCAGTCTTATCTGACATCATGAAACACGGCAAATCCCTGAACCTGTGGAATCCCAGCAGTTTGCTCAACCATGCCTGTAGCAATTCAATTAGCAAATCCCTGTGGATATTCTGTTCTTCAGAAAAATTATCCAGAGATATTTTTACTAGGCTTGTTTTCCAATCACGCTGCCAAATCTAACTGTTTGTACAAAAGAATATCCTTGCCTTTACCAAGAGAAGGGGTCAATTTTATTAATGACTCAATGTGGCCACATTTTAAATTGTCATTTCATGTATAGGATAGTGATTATGGTTAAGCAGAAGCTTTAAATCTTTGCTAAAGAGTAATAGCCAGAATTTATATTCCTATTGTCTACTCATCCCAGAGTTATTCTGGCAGGAGATCTAAACAAATACTAGGCCAGAAGTTAAGAATCAGAGTTTATGATAGGGTTGATATAAATACATATAAATACATAAAAGTATTCACAAAAATGCAAGGTGAGAAGACAGTGAGTCATTGACTGAGTGACCATGAGAACTAAAACAAACAATGGAGGGTTAACTGCAAAACAGCTCAACCCCCCAAACTATAGTTCAAAGCTTTTAAATTTAAAGACAGGTTCTCTGTGGGTGTATCTTCTTCTAGACTAAGCCTTATGGAAAAATTAAAATAAGTCTGCTCCAGTTGCAATAAGGAACTAGAGGCCCAGTGCACAAATTCATGCACCAGCAGGGTCCCTTGGCATGGTCTTCAGGGATCAGGCTGAAACCAGCAGTACAATGCCACCTGCTGCTCCTGCCCATCCCAACCTCACTGCACCTGCTATTGCAGCTGCCGCTCCATAGGTTCACTGCTGCCCCACTTTGGTCTCAGGGCTGAGGCAGCCAGCAGCCGTGAGCCCTGCATCTGAGTGGTCAGCTGAGTGAGATTCCTGCTGTGGAACACACTGACCACCAGGGGACAGCTTCTGCATTGAGTGTCTGCTCCCTGGTGGTCAGCACGCATCACAGTGACCAATTGACTGGTCATTCTGTCATTGGGTCTTCCAGTCACTTAGGCTTTTATATATACAGATCCGTAAAATATTTGATTTAATATTTAATTTATATTGCTGTTGTAAAAAAAAAATAACAATGCCAGGGACTATTAACTAAGTACACATTATCCATTAGCACAAAAAAATCATACAAATTCCATTTGATAATGAAAAAGACAGAAAATACATAATATAATGAGTAATTGAATAACAATGATTCCATTTGAGGAAAAGTAAAGGCAAATTGTCTTCATTTTAATGATTTAAAATTCTTTATTCTATGTTTTGACTGAAGGAGTGAATGGTGAGAATATTCCAAATATGATTTCCAAATTTAATCCATCCAGATCGGCTCAATCTAGGTTCTGCTTTGAAACCTGAAGTCAAAATTCCCTTCTAGTGTTGAATTATAAAAAAACAAAAAAACAAACCCTCTAGCCAGTGAAAGAATGTTATTAGATAGAGGAGAAATCCAGATTTTCTTGCCTAAAGTAGAATTCATGACCCTATGTCTATGTCATGCCCTATCAAGCAAAGGAAACACCAAGCACTAGAAGAGACCAAATGATCAAGGCCACTTTTACCTCTGTCTCCTCTGACAAAACAGAAAGGTGACATGCTTGATCTCTACCCTGAGCCCAAGTTTAAATAATATAGTCACTTATGTGGGAAAATTATTTAATGCCTTGGGGTTACATACTATGCTCTTTTTTTTTTCATGTAGAATGGCAATGGGGGTGTGAGCTCTGTGTGCAGTGGGGCTGCAGCATACAAGACAGACAGAACAATACCAATCTCCCCATACCCCACAAAGCTAAGTATGCAACTTAAAAGTGACATTTTAAAAGTGTAAACAATTAAATCTGCCTGAATACTCAAGTGAGATTTTATCTTATTCTGAGTTATGAAAAGAACATTCTAACCTTAAGGACTTTGCAGAATCTGTTACACAAGATTAATATATTGTATAGTAAAATAATGTTATTATGCGTTTCTTTAGTGTAATATCTACATTTTTAAGTCATTGAAAATTTAAAAAGGCTCAAAGTAGGTCCAAATTCTGTCAGTGCCTTGAGGAGGTTTTAAGATAGACCATTTGACCAGTCATTTTTCTGATTATCCCATGAGATCTGTAAATTTATCGGTAGGAATTATTAGGTCAAAGAGAATGTACCTTGGCTTCATGCTCCTCAGTCTTAAATTTCCTTGCCATCGCTTTCCAAGTGAGAAGACTTTAGAAACAAAAGAAGTAGGTCAAGTTGCAGAGAATCCTAACAGAATATATTGGCCGAGCTGCACCTTTATGACAGCTTTACTTGTACAGTATTAGCTGACTATCTAATCTAATTACCTTTTTTATGGAGCAAAATAGATGCTGTGAAAAATCCATGTTATTAATTAGTGAGTAGTGGAAAACTCAATTATATAAGACTAGTATGTTGGCTATATTTATCATTAAGAAACTCTGGTAAATAAATGAATTTTATAGTTAATAAAAATTGACATTTCTATACAAAATGAAATATTGAGTGTCATGCACTATGACAATTTTCAATCTGGTAGGAGATGAACATGCCTAAATATTAGGATAGAGACTATAAATTTCCAGTAATAGGTTTCTGAAAAGGAAAGGGAATGTCTTATGTTTATTTTCTTATTGTTTTTTATTTTGTTTTTGTTGTTATTTGTTTCCCTTTCTAAATTTCTGAAGTACAAAAGCAAATACTATGCAAAGAAACAAATTTCATGTAACATAGAATTTACATATATGTCTTGGCCTGAATTTACTTTAAGCATATGTGCATGGCATGTATATGTGTCATCAACATAAATACTCATATGTGCACTGATTTTTGTCATTTGCCTCATTCTGTATTGGTGTCAAAGATTACTCCTTTTTGTATAATCTGATAATTATGGTAATATAGGGCACAGTCCACATCCCAGAACTGGGATTGAGAACACACACAATAAAAACTGATATACAAACACATTATTTGGAGTGGCATTGGCCTTTATGAAAGTCCTCTACAAATTTCTAAAGGAATATAGTCCTCATTGAGTGAAGATGCTCCAAAAATGCTGTTCCTGAGAGATTGTGAACTGGTATGTCCAGTGGTTGTAGAGTGAGTTTGGATTGTATAGATGTCCTTTTAGCATTGCCAATAGCACATAATTTCCACAATGAGTAAACTGGACCCAATGTGTCTATCTGATAGAATGCAAATTTGGTTTCTTTTTGTCTGTAATAGAGAGTATTTTTTGGCTTGCTTCAGCCAAAAAAAAATTTTTGTGAATAATGAAAAGGAAAGGTTTCTTCTTTAAACTTAGATTTCTACTGAATTAGTAGAAGCTTTGGAGATTTGTGGGTTTTGCTCTCTTTTCTGTACTAAGTGCTCACTTGTGATACTTATGTCAGAAACTCTTCCTGCTTGTGAGGAAGTCTATTTGATGCAGTATATGCAAAAGACAGATGATGTTTTTCCCTAGCTTGTTTGGTTCAGTGGATAGAGCATCTGCCTGTGGACTGAAGGGTCCTGGATTCAATTCCAGCCAAGGACACATGCCCAGGTTGCGGGCTTGATGCCCAGTAGGAAGTGTGCAGGAGGCAGCTGATCAGTGACTGTTAAAGACATATGACTTTTTGAGAGCTTCTGAAATGTTTCCACTTTATTTGAAATTTCTTTTAACGGGGCTAAAATAACAATAAAACAGACATTGGCTAAACCAGCGGGATTTATTTTGCCAGGTGTTCATAGCTGTTCTAGATATATTATAGACTGGTGGCTTTCAGGTCTCACTCGAAAGATCCCTGTGTGCCCACTGCATTTTCCTAGGAGCCTAACAAGGGACAGGTGAATGGAAGGTCATCAGAATCAGTAATCATGCGTGTGTTAGAGTGTGCTTACGCATACATAATTGTAGTTTCTTTTAAATCTTTACCTGCCGTTTGAAGAAAATGATGATTCACTGACTTTAAGCCAAGTAGCAGTCAGCAAGTTGAAACTAAGTCAGAAAGCAAGTATCTACTATGAAATTACTTTATCTTAACTGTAATATTTTTAAAATAACATATTTTAAAATAGGCAAAATACAGAGAAAGATACATTTCTAGATATATGTACTAAATTAGCTGACTCTAAAGGGATCCCCAATGGTTGTAATTATTTTTATCATTATAGACAAGAGCAAACACAAATGGAGGTCATCAAAATGAGTACATTAAAATTAAGTCAATAAAATATAAGCAAATATATATTTAGGCTGACATCATCAATAAATATTAACTTTTTAGTATTAGCTGATATTTGAAAAGACTGCAGTATATTATCCATAACTGCTTATTATAGGTAGAGCACAGGGGGTTTATCTCGGTGCAGTGGCTGATGCAATGCTGTGAGCGCACTCCAGCAGTTCAAATCTTTCTGGCACACCAGGAAGATGGCAACGCCTGCCTGAGCCCCTCCCAGAGCCACCTACACAGTACCCTGACCTTTATGCTCATTGGGTCCCTAAGAAGACCTGGTATTCCATGATTGGCTACCTCCGCTAATATATACCGCTGTACTTCCTCAATAAAATTAGACCTGCGTCACAGAACCTGGTCTCCGGAGTCGTGCATGCAAGCATCCTAGTGCTAAGGGCTCCGTCGTCCTCACCCCTGGGAAATCCCCTGCTTCAGCTTATAAAGTAAAATTGAATGAAAATAATATAAATGAGTGTAATTGTTTTCTGAGGAAATGTTTATTCAAAATTATTTTTCTAAAGATTGATATTTTTATAGAACTGTTATATCTATATGTAATAATTATTTTATATAGCTGCAATAAAAACTTAATTCAAAACCCTAGATAATTATAGGCATGAATAACATCAACAAATCTATATTAACTTCTAATCAAATGCTATATAAAAAAATAAATGGAAAGTAAGCCTTAAAATCATGTTCAAATAGAAATATTGTTTATGACTGTTTAATTTTGCTTACATCATAATTAATATCCTCATAATAATCTACATCATAATTTATGTAACATCAACAAACTTCAGCTTTTCATTATAATATTCTCATGTGTATAGTGGTGCCGGAAGCTAATTCCAGCATGTCATAAATGCAAGAAGTTTCATCAAAAGGTTGATGGAACTTGGGGATTCAGCAGGGCTGAATACATAATCTGCTGCTGGAAATGGTTGAGGGCATTTCCCCAAACCTGAAAAGGATGCGTAAATGATTGCTTGCTGCCAGACAGCTGAGGATATTTCCTTCTGCATGTTATTGCCTCCTGCTGGCCAAACACCCAAACAGCCAAAGGCAGTTCCTCCAAAACTGACAATGCATCTGTTTACCAAACCTAACCCTTTGATACGTGTATCTGCTTCCGGGCAATTTGTGTAAATAAAAAGCTCTGGGTCCAGAGAGACAGGAGGACTTGGATTCTTTAGCTAAGTCTCCTCTGGCTCCCGCAATGCCTTCCAAATTGATGTTTCATCTGGAGTCTCTTTGATAATTTACCACAGCCCCTTCTCCAGATACCTGAACCATTCTAGATGCTGGACAAGACTCCTGGAATACTGGTAAGCTAATATCTAAAATTAAAAAGTATATTTCCAATATATAAATATAACACAATGCTACGAATGAATAGTTACCTATGTGTTTTACACATGTTTAATATGTGGAAGGGTGAGTAGGTGTGGATAGGAGGAAGCTTACATTTTCTCCCTGACAACCATCCTTCTAAACCTGGCTATCTCTCTCTCCAGTCTCTTTATTTTAGTGACTAGACTAGTGTTTTGAAGATGGTTGCCGCAAAAAATTTTATAGAACCATCTCCATACTGTAGTTGAGTCTTGCAGATTCTTCCAGGGAGAAGCAGAATGAATGCTTCAACTCTATCAGTGGTCATGGCCTTTGAGCTCAAATTCACCAAAATCAAGGATTTATGCTAAAGAAATGGGCCAAACAAGAAAGAGATCAATAAAGATGGTTTCAGCTTCAGACAACATTATTTTCATTAATTGAAAAATCTTCTTGCATTTGCCCAGGAACTCAGCAGGTGACCGCTTCTGGGCCAGTTTTAACAATATGTTTGATCTTATAGTAAACATCTTATTTTTAAAAGTAGTTAACCTCCAAATAACTTATATGAATATATGCATAACCCATAGACACGGACAATAGTGGCATGAAGGCCTGGGGAGGGGGCCAGAGCAGAGTGGAGGACGTC
Source organism: Murina feae (assembly GCA_004026665.1). Taxonomy (NCBI): domain Eukaryota; kingdom Metazoa; phylum Chordata; class Mammalia; order Chiroptera; family Vespertilionidae; genus Murina; species Murina feae. The sequence goes on from PVJC01007075.1 coordinate 52,635, forward strand.
AATGGGAAATGGGGAAGGGGACAGCTGTAAGACTTTCAACAATAAAGATAATTTTTCTAAAAGAGTAGTTGGCCTATTTTTTT
>PVJC01007076.1:0-52749 GCA_004026665.1 Murina feae
AATCGGAGCTGAGCTGAGCGGGTGCAGCTTCACTTTCGCTCCTGCCACAATGGAAAGGGCTGTTTACTCAGGTCCGTGAGTGGCGGCTGCCATGTTGGCTGGGCTAATTTGCATACAGCCACTCTGATTGGCTGGTGGGCGTGGCTTACCCGTCTCGGAGAAACGGTTAATTTTACTATTTCGCTTTTATAGAGTAGATTCTTGTGCTTGGCAAGAGGCCAACTCTGTAGGAGACCCTCCCCAAATGACAGGCATTCCTGTGAGCCCCCAGACCCTTTCATCTCACTCCATGGTTTCTGAAGAAGTCAGAAGGCAGTTCCCCTAAACCCCAGGCATGCATGGAGTGCTGGAGTCTGCAGCATTTTCCTCTGGGAGGAAGATGGGAGGCAGGTTGGTCATTAAGACTCTAGGTTGAGTCTCTGAGACCCAGCTAAGCATGAGCTCCTTAATGAAGCCTGACCAAACAGTGCAGTTGGGGCCAAGCACTCATCCCCCAGTGTCCCTGTGCCTTCATCCGACTCAGCAATGCCCTACACCACACACACACACACACACACACACACACACACACACACACGCCCCACAACACCAAGACACACTTCAGCCATTTGTTATATACATCTTGCATCTTAATACATCTTGCATTGAACTTCTCCCCTCCTCCACCTCCTTCCTGCAGATGTAGAATTTCCCTGGAGATGAAAGGATAATTTGAAAATTAACTTCTTACTTCAGCTCTTCTTCATAGCTCCAGATCAAAATGCACAGGGCCTGGAAAGTAATGGTTAGCAGGGGGGTTGCTGGTAATTCTCTGTGTGTTGACCTGGGTGCTGGTTACCCAGTGTCCTCACTTGGGTGAGTCAGTTGGCTGCATGTGTACAGTGTGTGATCTTCTCTGAATGCAGGTAATGAACATCTACATTTGAAACGAGCACAGAAGCTGGTTGTAGCTGAGAGGAAAGGAAGGCTGCAACCTGCTATCTGGATAAGAAATCTCTCAAGCTCTTTTCTGATTCTCTCGTGTTCATGCAGCTGAGAGCTATGGGGCTGCCAAAGATTCAAGGTAACAAGCTGAAGGCCTGTGCCATCCTCCTGCCTCAGGGAGAAGGCTGCATTGAGAACATGCTAGTTTTATGTCTCATGCTGCCCTGCTAGGCTCTGGGCAGACTCACTCCTAGAAGAACAAGGCAGAAGTGGTTAAGAGCCGAGTGTCTCCGTCAGACCGACAAACCTGCGTACAAACCCTGACTCTGCCACTTTCCAACGCTTGACCTTGGGAAAGTTATACCGGTATAAACTTTCTAATCTTCAGTTTCCCCATCTGTAAAATGGGGCTAATAACAGTGCCTGCCTCATATAAGTGCTGTGGGAATGCCCTGGACAGAAAATAAAGGGGTTATCCCAGTGCCTGGCAAAAATGTAAGTGCCCGTGAAAGACTAAATGTTTTAATTGAGTGCAACCCCTCACTTTATACGAGGAAACCAAGACCCAGAGAACGGAGTATCTCTTTGAAGGTCATGGAGCCCGGATGTGACCATGACAAGGACCAGCAAGCTGCTTTTTCCCACAGTGGAGGCGCTGGGCAGGACCATGCTGCCATGCTACACTCAGGCCGAGTGGATTGCAGTGGGTGACACGCAACTTGCAGGGAGGGGACTGTGGTGAGGCCAGCCCCCAGGTGGAGGAGAGCTGGAGGGCACACCATGACCAGGAGTGCTTCCCAGTGAGCCACTGCCTGACACAAAGCAGCATGGAAGCTGAGGGGCAAGAAAGACTCTCATCCAATAAACACGAGTGCCAGCTCTGTTATCTAGGCCAGGTGCTGGGGCCAACGTGGGGAGCAAGAAGGGCTCTGCCTTCCTGGAGCTCACAGTCTGGGAGGCGGCGGGTGGAGCAATTTCCCATCATGCTGATGACAAGAAATGGGTTATTCACAGGATGAGCAGTGGGAACATACCGCAGGGGACCTGAGGGGAATGAAGAGGGCAGAGGAGAACGTGCAGGGAGGTGCTGGGGTGGGGCATGGGCACAGGAAATTGTAGAGTGAGGGGGCCATTGTTGCTGAAATGCAGAGAGCTGAGGGGACCATGCAAGACCTCCAGAGCTACGCTGGGAACTCTGGACTTTATGCTGAGGGATGTGCGAAGCCTCTGCAGAATTCTAAGTTGGGATGTGACATGATTGAGATTTGCTGTTGCTTTTCACAAAATCCCTGAGCCCTGAGAGTCAGCCCAGATCCCAAGGCACCGACTGATGCAGAGAGTGGGAGGGCTCCTGCAGCCTTGCACAGTTCCCAGCACCAGAGCAGGTGCCCTTAGGGACGGATGCATCTGCATTTGACAGATATGGAAACTGAGGACCAAAGAGAGAGCGTGACATACCCAAGGTCACGGGGCACTTAGAGGCAGAGCCAGGTCTGATCCCCCAGTCTCCAGGCAGTCTCTGTGGCTGCTCTTGCAGCTATCACCTTGCCAGGCGAGGCTTCCTCACTAGTTTGTGTGAAAATCTTTCAACTCCAAAGGGATTGATACGCTCTTAATGGACAGGAACAGGACTTATGTCCAGAGGCACTAAATGCATGTTTGCAGAATGAAAGAATGTAAGTGCACAGCCCTTATGAGGACCCTGGATCTGCTCCCCTACCCTGCGCTTTTCCTTCACAGCACCTTGGCGCCTGTAGAACTTGCCCTCAGCTGGGCCACACCTACAGATCTGTTCCAGTGGAGACTAGGAGGGAGTTTGGCCACAGGGCCCATCCACAGGGCTGCTGGAAGCCTGTTTCTTCCACCTACTTTGGGGTCTGGAAACTCCCAAGGCCTCTTCCTCAACTGGTCCCCACCAGACGGATGATATCATGGGCCTTTGAAATAAGAGGAAAGCTCCCGCTGGGCTGGAAATTAAGGTGATTTAAAGCCAGATGGCAGAGCTTCTGAGCAGAGAGGGCAAGCAAGTCATCCAAACACCCCACGCTGGAGGTCAGCGGGGCCTCTGGCACGAAGGTGCTGGCTGTTGTGGAGGCAGGGCCCTGGGGGTTTCACGGCTGGGGCCTCCTTTTAGGGCAGGACAGGGGTTCAGATTTGGGTCTTGCTCCTGTCCTGGCCCAACCCCACTTTAACCATAGGTAGAGTCTTTGGCTTTTCCTGAGAGAAGGAGTCCAGGTCTGAGCTCTATCTGAAGAACCTTGTGCTCCTGTGGAGAAGGACTGATGCTGGACAATGGAGACACATCAACACCTGAGTCAGGCACTGTGCTGGGGGCAGGGGTTGTGATGATCTAACCAGTGGCCCTTTAGGCCTTGGGACAGGACCAGCCCTGCAACACGGAGGGGACGATGCTCTGCCCTGGAAGGGAATGGGGGCTCCCCTATTCGATCATCCTAGAAGGTGCAGGAAATGCGGTGAGCATCGGGACTAGAGGAAGGAGACAAGCCCTCCTGACTATTATGCCCGTACGACTGCAGCGGGGAGTGGCTGTGGGCAGTCCAGGGTTAGTGAACTGCCCTTGATCACTGTTTAGCATGGTGGAAGCAGCAGCAGCTCAAAGAGCAGCCGATTTGGGTGATAATGGGTGTTTAGACAATTCTTCAGGGGTATGTCTGAGTGCCTGCCCTCTTCTGAGAGGTGAGAGCAGCTAGGACCGACCAAGCCTCTGGGGTCTCCAAGATAGCCACTGGTGGTGACACCCGGGCAAGCCAAGCAGTGACTTCACCTGGGGCGTTAAGAATACCTGCCTGCGGTGTGGGGACAAGAGGGATCCATGGGACAGAAGCGCCCCCACAGCTCTCTCTGCAGCACAGGTGAGCAAAGCCCTGGCAAAAGCCTCTAAGAAAATGATGGGCACAGATGGGGACAAGGCTAACGTCCGGTAAGTAGACTAGGCTGTGACAGTTGGCATGAAAAGGAAGTATAAATCTATTTTCAACTGAGTTCAGGGAATACAGACTAGCTATTATCCTAATTTCCACCATAATTACCCTTCAAGGGAAATAGAACTGATTATGATCCCCACTTTACAGATGAAGAAACGCTATGTCAGTGAATTGCAGTTTTTAAAGTTCACCAATGAGCAGATTAAAAAAAACAGTGGGGGAGTATACATGGGTTGCTAACTTTATTGAATTTTCCTAAGTAAGGAAGTTAAACAAATATCTCTTTGCTATATCTATATATTCACTATCACTTCTTGGTAAAAGAAAGAATATATTAATGTTGAAAATGTAGATAATAAGCTAATCAGCATAAAGACTGATCTTTTAAACTCAACCAAGTTATATTGTTGAGGCCTTATTTTTCTCACCTCCCTGGGTACCTAAGAGGTGTGGCGCTGGTTTGTGGAGCCGGGACCCAGGAGCTGAGTGACTCTCCCAGCTTGAAAGGGGCAGAGCCAGCTCACCCCAGACCTGACTCAAAGACAGGCCTTTCCAGATGCCCCACACAGCTGTGTCTGCTGTGGCCAGGGCAGAGGACACCCTCAGAGCCATCCAGATGCTCTCCAGGGAGCGTCGGTGCCTGCTCTGACTGCCCTGCCCACAGGCCTGTTGGATGGGTTGAGTCACTTGGCTGAGAAATTGACCAGTGACACCAGCACAGAGGACTTGGCAGGGCACAGCATGGTATGTTTTTCTCTGCACCAAATCATGGCCCATAAAACTTCAGTCCTTGTGGGGACACAAGCAGTTAAACCGAGGGACCACCGACTCACCCTTTCCTCTTTGAGGAAAACACATCCACTCCCAAGGTGCTGCGCTGAGGAACCACAAAATGGTTCTCTCTTGCTGGCTGCCCCCGTTCATCAGGCTTAGAAGGATCCCAGAACGAGGCCACCGAAGGCTTCCCAAACTCCAGGGCCCTCTTGCTTCCTCCGAGAATCACAACATGTTAGAGATACAAGGAGCTTAAAGGATCATAGAATCCAACTTCCCTATTTTTTATATGAGGCAAAGCAGCCAACAATACCTAGGTCTTCTAACTTCTGGCCAGAGCCAGATAAACTCAGGTTGGTCCTCCCTCATCCTAGCCGCCTGACCTTGCCTGACCTTGGCAAACCACTTTTCTGAACTTCAACGATTTTCTCTGGAAAATGTGCAAAATAAACACCAGCCTCCCAGGGTTCTCTCAGGGAGAGAGACTTAGGCCGTGTACACAGAGCCCTCCACACAGTGCGGGGCACCTCGTCCATAAAGTGCTCAGGACGTATTTCCTTCTGGGCCGCTTACTAACTTCTCTTAATGGAAATAGTGGGCATGATAACGGGCTGTCGGAGATAATGCATGGATGTAAAAGGCTTAGCCCAGGGCTTGGTACACAGCAAGCACATGGAATCAACTATTATTAACATACGATCATTATCAGCCCTTTTCCCTGTCTTCCTTTCTTCCCTCTCAAGTCTCCCACTCCTGGATGTAAGTAAGAGAAGAGTGCAAAGTACAGGGTACGGGGCGGGGGGGGGGGGGGGGGGGAGAGTGTGTTGTAAGCGGGATTAAGGTGGGTCGAGGCTGTGGTGGTGGTCAACAGCCCTGGAGCCAGCCCTGCAGGTAAAGCCTACCCCATGGCATGCCCCTCCCTGAGGTGCTCCATCAGGGTCATGTGGTCAACTCGAGCTTTCTCAACCATCTGGACACCTTTCCAATCCCCTTCTCGGCATATTCCATCAGGCATGGTGTCCTAAGTCCTATGTGAGACCACCACACAGCCTCCTGAGGCTGCCAGCCCCCTGACACATGCCATCCCCCAGGAATCCCACTCGGATGTGCGGATCCAAGGTAGCTTCCTGACCATCTGGCTGCAGGAAACGCTCTTGGGGCTTTAGTGAGAAGCTCCAGACGCTAGACAGGTGCTGGCCACATAGATTTCCTGGGCCTCACCCCGCACTGCCCAGGGGCTGGCCAGGTCCTCTCAGAGCCACAGGCCACTGGCCTGAAGGGCCCAGGGACTCTCCCCAAGGGAGGAAGCTGTTGCTACACCTCATTAAGCTGGTCTCCTGTCCACGAGGATGTAGGCAGACCAGAGGGCCACTACTGACAAATAACCAGGTCAAATAGCTTCAACAAGACAAAGCTGACCTGCTCTCAGCTCAGCCCGCCATTGCACAAGGAGTGCCAAAACGACACCAGGCTTTGCGAAGGAGGCCCTGGCTTCAAAGGCTGGGTCTGCTGCTAACTGACTTCGAGCTTTTCCTCATCACTCGAACCCTCAGGTTCTTCACCTGTAAAATAAGGCAATCCTTTTCGGCGGTTGTGAAGCTTGCAAGATCCAGCTGGGCTGAGGGTGTGGAATCTCATTGTCCTCCCAGCTTCAACCCTTCCTGAAAGGCCCTCAATAAAATAGATTGTTCCTACAAAAACAAACAACAACAATAACAACAACAAAAAACGAGGGCAAAGCACCCTATCTGTTATGAATGCTGGGAAATGAAACTGAACGTTGATGATGCTTAGTTCCGTGCCTGGCACGTCCTCATTACTTAATGATGCCCCGGTTAGGGCAAAGCCTAAGAGATAGGATACCCACTGGGGTGCCCGACCCCATCTCCTGAAACTAGATAATTTGTACTCAAACCCTGGCTCTGCCTCTCTCTAGCAGGTTAGATAACCTTTCTGTGCCTCAGTTTCACTATCTGTAAGTGAGGATAATGATAAGACCTACCTCAAGTGGGCTCATGATGAATACATTAATTTTGAAAAATGCTTAGAACAGTACATGGCCCATAGCAAGTGCTCAGTAAAGGTTGGATCCTAATAATAGAACTAAATGATTTGCCAGCAGACTGAAATAAACTCCTCAACTGTGAGTTTCAGGAAGCCGGTTATGGTTCAGTCTTGCTGAGATGACAGGTGGGCAGAAGGCATGAGACCCAGCCCTTTCTCCTGCACCTGCGCATTCCTGAGCAGAGGAGCTGTGTTTGATGATAACAATGATCATCTCTAGGATGCCTGCCATGTGCCAGATGCTTTATGGACTTGACCCTCAATCCTCACAATAACTTTCTGAAAGTGGCGTTATTACGCCCTTTTTACAGATAAAGAAACTGAGGTTTAGAGAGGTGAAGTGACTTGCTCAAGGGAGCACAGTGGGCAGGGAAAGAAGCAGGATTCAAACACAAGTCTGTCTGGCCCGATAACCACGCTGCCTTGCTTCCCTAAACAGAAGGGAACCCTGTCCCTTTCATGTGTGGGTGTGTGTCCACCAGTCCCTTAGCACTCATTCAGCTCCACTGGCCCAGCTGAGGCCGTTGATATTCAAAAACTAAAGGGTATGTGAGTGGGGGGGGGAAGGAGGGGGGATGATCTAAAAACAATAAGCAGTGATTCAGGCTGAGTCCTTACTCAGGCAGTTACGGGAAACTGGGAAACCGGCGGGAAGCAACAGCCTTAGTCACTGGGGAATGGCCGAGCCCCTGACTCATGGGCAGCAGGTCACGCTGCTCAGGACAGAAGCCAGCACTGCTTTCAGTGCCAAAAGCAGGGAAATCTCTGGTGAAGGGGAGCAGGAGATGAAAGTAACGATGAACCGAGGCGAGAGCTGCTTCTGTGAGTGGGAGGCCAGGCTTGCCCTGGTCCCAGGAACAGCATTCAAGCTCTGAAGCCTGGCAGCCCAGCCTCTCTCTGTCTGTGGTTGCCCCCAGCCTTTTCAACCTAATTTCTCTCTGTTCTCATCGAAGCACCTTGCACTCCAGCCAAATGGGATGAGTCACCATGCCCTGGTTCTCCTTACGGCCTGGAATGTCCCTGTCCTTGGCTCCAGGTGCCTCAGCCACCCCCTCCCCCTGGCCTTCGGACCCACATGCACGCCTCTCCCCTGTGGGACCTGCCCTCTTGCCTTCAGCTCTAAATTCAGTCCTTCATTCCTCACCTATTTATGGAGCACATATGGTGTGCTAAGTTCCATGGCAGCTGCTGGCAATTCACCGATGGATCAGACAGGGTCCCCACCCTCAGGAAACTTCTATCTAGTGTTCACGTAGTGAGGGACCCAGGTGCACACAGCTAACTGGATGACAACCTCCACCAAGGGAGGGCTCTCGTGTGGGAAGCACAGGGCAGTTCTAGGGGCCTTATCCCACTCGAGGAACAAGAGAAGGCTTCGTGGAGGAGGTGATGCTTGAGTTGAATGTCAAAGAGTGGAAATTAGTCAGGAGATGGTGGATTGGAGAAGAATATAAAATAATCACTCTCCTAAACACTTAAAAACTAAAACTTGGCAAGTATTGTAAGTTTATCAGACAAAAAAGGGAAAACATGAAGAAGAAAAAAACACAGATAAGCAAAGTAATAGCCAAATTTTGGAGTAATTCCTTCCAGCTCTTTCTCTGCATATTTCTATATGTATAAACATATACATTAAAAAAAAAAACACACCACCAAACATGTTTTCTCTGTTTTGTGTGTGCTTTAAAAAATACATGTTTTTCTTGATTTTAGAGGGAGAGGGAGAGAGTGAGAAACTTCGATTGGCCGCCTCCTGCACGCATCCCTACTGGGGATTCAGTCTGCAACCTGGGCATGTGCCCCGACCAGGAATCAAACCGGCGACCTTTTGGTACAGAGGATGAGGCTCAACCAAGTGAGCCACACCATCTGCCATCCTGGGCTGGGCCCATGCTCCACTACACACTGTGATGTAGCCAGGCTGCTCTTGCCCAAATGGCTTGCCAGGACATCACTCCACAGCCAGACTGCCACCATTCACGTTTGGTGACACCAGGCGCAACTCCTCAGCAGAGTGCGGGGAGGCAGGGCAGTCTGGGTGTGGTGTCAGCATGGCCTGGATCAGACTGCTGCATCCAGGGAATTCAAGAGACGTTGACTTCCCTGCTCCATAAAGCTGACCTTAGAGCCTCTTTGCGGCTGGCAGCCTTTACTAGTGTTCTGCCCTTCAGAGGCACTGCCTTCCCTCCTGGCACATTTAATATGCACTAACACACGCACCCATGATCACAGGGTGCTCCTGTGGCCTTTGTGTCCTAGAAATGTCTTAAAGATCTAAGGAGAGTCAGGAAGCTCTCCAGACCCAACCGAATGCTTTTTTTATCCCCATGAAAAAAGGCGGCCAGCTGCTGTGGCCTGACCCTCCGGGAGGCAGGCCTTAGAAGCCGACTCGAGTCACCGTTGGGACACCACAGCATCCTTGTGGCCTGACCACTGAGGGACAGGGCTGGGAGCTGAGGTGCCACTGACCATGACACTACCATCAGCCTGGGCGGTTCTACCTGGCAGATGCCTCCACCCCACAGACCATGTGACCTCCACATCTCCCCTGTGGCATGGGGATAACAAAGGCTGTCCTAGCACTATTGTACAGCTGTGAAGGCCAAAAACCAAGCTACAGGAAACTGGTTGCTATGGTTTCCTTGAGTGCAATGCCATAGAAATCGCTTTCTAAAAAAAATTTTTTTTTAAGATTGCTGTTGCTTTTATCAGAGAGTGGTAAGGAGGGAAACATTTATTTTAATATTTACTATAAGCCAGGCATTGATCTAGGTTCTAAATTCTTCTAGCAAACCACTATGTTTGGTAATTTATCTCCATTTTGCAAATGAAAATATGGAAGCACAGAGAGGCTAAGATACCTGCCCAAAGACACACAGCTGGAAGGTGGCAGAGCCAGTTTTGAACTCAAGATTGTCATGTTCCAGTGCCTGCTTCCTTTAAAATATATACACTGGGATTCAGGAGATCCCGAAACCCAAATTATTCTTATCATGCTGCCTAGCGAGCAGGGAGTGGGACAGGGGAGCCAGGGAAGAGGCAGGAGCTAAATCAGAAATTAGAGAACTATGGAATGAGGATCCTGATAGCTTCTGATGCACTAGCACCAAGCTCTTAAGGTGGGTATAAGTATCATGGGATTTGACATCCAAGGGCCTGAGGATAAGGTCTACTTTCCCCACTCTTAGTTTGAGCCTCAGTTCTCACATCTCTAAAATGGGTGTAGCTATCATACCTGCCTCATAGGGTTGTTCTGAGAATTAAGTGAAATATTAGATGTGAAAAACATGGCCCAGTAAGCATTCTGGAAATGTTAGCACTCTGGCTCCTGTTACCATTATTAATTATACTATTTGTGAAAGTCAACATATACATTATGAGTTGCCGTGCAAACATCAATTAATGTAAGGAGGATTTGGGCAACTTTGGGGCTAAATCCTTGGAGGGATCCTGGGAATGGCCATGTAGGTGGTGTACTCCACGCCCTGAAGGACTGTACTTAGGGGCCCCGATTAACTGGGGGATGAAAAAAATGTCCTATCAGCCACCCCCTAGAGAGAACAGTGTGCAGGCTTTAGTCCCACCAGTACTTACTGAACAACCAGTACGTGCCCTGCCCTGTGCCAAGAGGAATACAGGCACACAGCACGGCCCCTCCTCTCCAGGAGCTCACAGACTGAACAAGACAGGAAAGGCACGCACACTGACCATTCCCTCACAGAGTGGTGCCTGATATGGGGGCATGCGCAGTGGGTGTCCGGAGAGAGGGAGCTGGTCCCTCCAGGGAGGGCAGATGTGGTGTGTCTGTGGGTTGTGTGCAATGGTGGGCAGGGAAGACTTCCCCAAGCAGGGGACATTTAAATTAAGCCTTAAATGATAAGTAGGAGTTTATCAAGTGGGAAGTGGGAGAGGACAGGCTGGGAGAAGGAACAGCACCTACAAAGACACAGAGGCATTCTGGGAACGTGTGGTTAGAGATTCTAGGGTTTTGCATGGTGTGGAGTTGGGGAAGTCAAGAGGTGCAGGCAGGATGGCAGGTGAAATAAAGAGGGCCAGGGCCAAGCTGTGTAGGGTCTCTAGTACTTTGCTATAAGGGTCCAGAGGCTTCCCACTGTCAAGGCAAGAGAAGGAAGCTGCTGCATGTGGAGGACGTGACCAGGAGGCCTATGGAGGCCCTGGGGGAGGTGGGGGGCCAGAGTCATGAGGCTGGAGGAGGAGCTACCCTTGATCTCAGGCTTTTACTGTCAGGCAGACACCCTTTGCAGGGACTTTCTCCTTTAATCCTCACCTTCATTACACAAGGTGGACCAACGATTCCCCATTTTGCAGATGAGGAAGCTGAGGCCTGGCAAGGTCCTACATCTGGTTGTAGTCTGGGCAGGCCTGTTCTTTCCCCTCACCGGGACTGCTGCATCTTCCTGTGGCAGGGAGAACGTTTCGGGGAGGCCAGAAGGGAGGTGTGATTCAGAAGTGGGCCTGTGGGTGGCCGGGGTTGGAAAGCCTGGCGTCTCAGGCAGAGACGTGAAGAAATACCCAGGAAGCTCAAAGCTCCGGAAAACCTGCTCTCTGGGTGACCTCACTCACAGCAATTACCAGCTGTCACACCACGTGTCCACTGAGATTCCTTTCTGGGCTGCCTCCACCTTTTCCTGGCCCAGGACAAACCCCTGAGAACAAACTCCCCACTCCAAAGCTTGGAGAAAGGAGAGGGGAATTCATTTGTTTTCCCCCAGGGAATTCGACCTTCAGGGTTGGTGGCTGTAACTTTCCATTGAGAAAAATTGCTGGCTGGGAGCTGTCGCCATTCCTGCCTGTCACTGGTGTGCTCGGCCCCCAAAGCTGGCACCCAGAGGGGCTGTCTCCAGGGAAGGAAGATGCCTGTATGTGCTTTGTCTGAGAGCTCAGCCTTATGTCCCTCCTGTGCAAAAATCACCCCAGGGCGCAAATAGAAATGATGTCTGGGCCTGGTGATCATGAGGGCAGGGTCAGGAGGTTCCTGGTAGTTCAGGGAAGAGGTGGCTTCAAGGGCCTGATCAGAGGGAGCAGAGAAGTGAGTGGGGACCAGGAGAGAGGGCCAAGGATGAGCCTGATGCTCAGCCAACAGCTCGTTCCACATCCTGCAGGCACTTGGCTGTGAGGCCCAGGCCTGACGGGAATCAGAGCTGCTCTCCAAGTGCCCCTGAGTTGCTGCTACTTAATTAGCTCCATGGCCATAAAAGGCCGGCTCAGCTGGGAGAAGGTGCCAGGCCTCAGCAGCAGCAAACTGAAGTGTCATGAAAGCACAGCCCCTAGAAGAAGAAAGGGAAGGGCAGGGTGGTAAATTCAAATCATCTTGGGTTCTGTTGTTTCTAGCAATGATGGGGTTCTGCCTCTGAGCACTGGCATGCCCAGGCTCAGCCTGTCATGGAGGGAGGGGACGCCTCTCAGGAGAAGAAAGATGCAAACCAAGGGCTTCGGTGCATGTGTTCTTTTAATCAAAACCAAAAGCAATGCACAGAAACTTTCAACTCCCCAACTCCTCACATCTGGTTATTGTGTCACTCTGGGTCCCCATCTCCTCCAGTTAAGACTCGGTGAGAAATTTGTTATAAAATTCAGTGCCAAGCAACCTGTCCTCAAAGAAGTTGGGTTATCGGGGTGGTGAGAAGAGAGGTTAGGATTCAAACTGGTCTGGGTTTGAAAGTTGGTTTGGGCACTTACTAGCTGTGCGACCTTGAGGTAGGTCTGATCATTGTTAAACGAGGAAGATGAGGTCTTCTGAGAGTTGTTAGAAGAATTAGGATTCTGTGTGTAAGGCATCCAGCACAGTGCCTACCACAGACTAAATACTCAATAAACATGGGCATATATGAATATATTTATAGAACGCAGTGTAGCCTCTCTGCCTGGTCCTGTAAGTGGAGATGATATTTATCAGCTTAGGCTGCTGTGTGAAGATGATAATGGTGCTCACCAACCGCTCAATGCTAGTTCCTCTCCCTTGCCTCTGCTTATGCGTATCGAGGCTGCTCGAAGGCTCAGAGCCAGATTCGGTGTTGAACCCAGCTTCTGGGCTGTGGCTGTTACTGATTTTCTCTTTCTACCAACCCTCTTCTATGCATGTAGTTTGTGGCAACCTGTCTCACGTTCCTTTTGGAGAAAGGCCAGGAGCAAATAAACAAACATATAAACATTCACAAATCTATATTCTGTGCCTCAGAAACCCTTTCCTCATCCTGTGTCTGATTCTCTAAGATCTAAACCATCTTGTTCAGAGAGGCCCCCGGCTCCTGACCCTCACTGACCCTGAGAAGGGGCACGTGGCCTGCCCAGGGCCCATCCCCAGCCTGAGCCGATCAGTGTAGGACGTGCCAGCTCTTAGCTTCTCTTAGGCCCCTTCCCTACACTCTCCCTCTGCCACTAGGTGTGTGCCAATTACCCTCAGTGCCTCCCTCCTGTCCTCTGTCCCCTGGGTCCAGGAGGTGGGAACAAATTCTTACTGGCCACCATTTGTTGGGGGACATTTGCCAGGGACACCTTGACTCCTGAAGACACCTCCAAGAGGCAGGTCCCATCAGCATGCCCACCTATGGGTAGAAAGTCAACACTTGGAGAGGTGAAATAGTGTGCTCCATTGAGGACAGTTAGTGACAGAGCCAGGAAGGAAACCCAGGTCCAGGAAAACCGTGCCAAGGGTGCCACTTAGGCTAGTCCTGGTATCCAGGAGTACCTGCCTCACTGCTGGGGCTTGGGGTAGCTTCAGGCTCTGGGCCTTTTTGAGAATAAAAAAATACTGAGAAGAAGTTAAACAACCACACAAACCCCAAACGTTTCTTGACTCAGGACCTGGCATTGGGCTGGGGCCTGTGGTGGAGGCCGCTCGGTGCTCTGTACTTTTATTGAACACTCACTATGTGCCAGCTATGAGCTAAGTGCCCTCCACTTGGAGTGCCCAGACATGCAACACTGGTCCACCCCTCCATGCGCTTGCCCTGCTGTTCCCTCTGACTTGATCTCATTTCTCCCCTTCCCTCCCTCATTCCTAGATGTTCAGGCTCAGCTCAAAAATTACCCCCAGGAAGCCTGCATTCCCACTGTGCTCTTTGAGGCAGCCATCACTCCATTGCAATGGCCCGTTTGTAAATGTCTCTCCCTCGAGACAGGGCATTCTGTGGACACGGATTATGCTTTGCCCATCGTTCATTTCCCACATAGAAAAGCATGCTAAGTGCATAGCAGGAGCACCCAGAGGTTTGTTTACCTAAGTCAGGAGTTGGCAAACCATGACCCGTGGGCTAAATTCAGCCTTTGGCCTGTTTTTCTATGGCTCCTGGGCTAAGAATGATTTTTGCATTTTTAAAGGGTTGTAAAGAGACAAAATAAAAATGAAAATATGATACAGAGACCATATGTGTCCCTGCAAAGCCTGAAATATTTACTATCTGGTCCTTTACAGGAAAGTCTGCCAAGCCCCGGTCTAATCTGTTGAAATGAAGTCCTGAGGGGCAGGTGGGGCAGTGGAACTATTAGGGGGAGTGGGGAATGGCCTGAGCCCAAGGAACTTATTTGGCTGCAGGAGAAGACAGGGCATCAGGAGCAGAGGTGAATAATGCCCGTGTGCACTGGCCCAGGGGGTGCGAGAGAGAGGAGGGCTCATGGAGGGAGTTGAGTTCACGGATGAGTAGGATTTCCAGTATCCCTAAATAAATAAGAGATAGTCCCAGAGGATGGACAGGACACAAAAGCTAAATGAAAGGAGAGGGGGCCTGAGAAATCACACTATCAATTATGCAGGATATGTGCACAAATGCCTGCTTGTGCGCCAGAGATGATCCATTATTTGTAATGTTTTAAAGCACTTGCATGTTGTTGGTGAGACAAGAACAAGCACACTCATAGTCTAAAGAAAGGCAAATGGCAAGAATAAAATCAGAGATACACAGCAAACAGCACTAATTGCCCTCCACCCTCTTTTATGGTAGACTTGGGTATAGCTTCAAAACTCCTCTCCATCAACCTCCACCCCACTCTGCCAGTGGAGCTGAAGCAGGAGATGTAACCTATGTGACACCTTTAGACTAGATGGAGTCCCACACTCTTAGGCTTGGAGGACAGAGGCCAAGAGGCCTGGCCTAACCAGGTGGGCTGCCCTGGAGTGTGGGTAGGGGCTGGAAGGACACACAGGGTCCTCCACTAGCTGCCCTGGCAGTCCAAGAAGGCTGGATGAACCAGATTGCGGCTGGAAAGTTCTTAGGCCAGACTGTCAGGGAAGACAGGGTATCATTATTTATCCACACAAAGTGCTTGGCGGTTGTTATTTTATTAATAATTTCCTGTGGCTCAGAGGCGCCCACAGCCACGGCATCACTTCACTGGCCACTCCCACTGCTCTATAGCCCAGCTGCAGCTTCAAAGGCTGGGCATTCCTTTAGGTGCGGAGGGACCAGGCAATTAGCACCCGCCTCCTCTCTCCTCTGTCCAGTGAGTCAGAGAGATGCTTGGTCAGCAGCCCCTTTCTGCGGGCCTGGCCCCTGAGGACTGCAGACACCCTCAGTGCGAGGCTGCAGGTGGATGGAATGTGACAGAAGAGACTGCTCCCTTTCCACAGCGCTCCATGTGGACGGTGCCTCACTCCATGGGCACTTAATGAGCTCCTGTTGTATAGAGACCCAGTGGAGACCCTGGGGACACAGCAATGGAGGGGAGAGGTCTGTGCCTTCCTCCTGGAGCCTTCATGGAGTTCAGCAAGACCAAGACTGCCCAGCAAGTTCAGGGTTAGGTGAGGAAGTGAGGAATTGGGACTTAAGGGGGAGCTGAGGCCTAAGGTGAAAATGGAGGCGAGGGCAGAGAACATTCAGGCAGAGAGCAGACAGAGTGTGAGTGCATATTTGAGAAACAGAGGCTCAGAAAGTGCAAGGTGGGCTTGGTGAGGAGGGGCCTGGAGTCCCTGGTCTATGTGGGCAGACGCCAGGTCACAGGGGACTTTGTGGCCAGCTAAACATTTAGACCTTCTCCTGATTGCATCGGTGGTCACAGGCAACAAGTGGTGTGATTAAATTAGGATTTTAGAGAAACTTGAAATCTGGAGGCAGGTAGGATACCAGGTCTGACCCATTGGACCTCACCTAGGAAAAGGAGGCAGGAGTCCCATCCAGTGTGTGCCATCATGGGCAAGCTGGGTCTACAGTGGACACCAGCATAAAAGGGTGTTGAAAGACCTGGAATTTTCTAAGAGAAAAGGAAGCAAGATAAGGTAGGGCGCAGCAATCAAGCTCAAACCACTCAGTCCAGTGCGTCTGGCTCAAAGCACCTGCTCACAAGAACTGAGTTCCATCTGAGCCAGGACATCACCAGTGGAGGAAGAAGAGGAAGGATGTGAGCTGCATGGCACCCAATGCCTGGCACTTAGTAGGTGGCCTATATAGTTAGCACCTATAAAGATCATACTATGCACCACACATTGCACTTTACATATATGTACTACATTCTGGTATCCCAAGACTCCATGAGACAGGTGCCACTGTTACCCACATTTCACAGATAATAACTTTGAGGCCCAGAGAGGGAACATAACTTGCCCAAGGCTGTACAACAAGTAAGTGGTGAGGCCATTTTAAGTGAATGAGTAAAGGTAGGAAGAAAGGATGAGGAAGGTCACCTGAGGCTTAGGAATAGAAAAGGGAGATGAAATGGAGCTGATGAGACCACGGGGATGGCAGGGACACACCTGGAGCTTGTGGGAGATGGGCAGTGGCACTCACTTTGCACATGTCTAGTGCAATTACTAAATGCCTTTGTACACAGAAAAGCCAGTTCAGCTTTTGACACCAACAAATAGCTCAATAAATCATGGCTGGTGCAGCTTCTGGAGCTCTCCACCTCTCTAATTGTTGAGTGTGGTGGTCAAGGATTGTTAAAAAATACTATGAACAACTCTACTCCAACAAACTAGACGATCTGGAGGAAATGGACATATTCCTAGAAAAATACAACCTTCCAAAACTCAATCAGGAAGATTCTAAAAATCTCAATAGGCCAATAACTATGAAAAAAATTGAAGCAGTCATCAAAAAGCTTCCAGCAAACAAAAGCCCAGGGCCAGACGGCTTCACAGGGGAGTTCTACCAAACATTCAAGGAAGAACTAAAACCTATCCTCCTCAGACTACTCCAAAAAAATTCAAGAAGAAGGAACACTTCCCAGCATCTATGAAGCCAGCATCACCCTAATACCAAAGCCAGATAAAGACAACACAATGAAAGAAAATTACAGGCCAATATCCCTCATGAATATAGATGCCAAAATACTCAACAAAATTCTAGCAAATCGGATCCAGCAGTACATCAGAAAGATCATACACCATGACCAAGTAGGATTTATCCCAGGGATGCAAGGATGGTACGATATTCACAAATCAATAAATGTGATACATCACATAAACAAGTTGAGAGATAAAAATCACATAATCATATCAATTGATGCAGACAAAGCATTTGACAAAATCCAACACCCTTTCTTGAGTGTGGTGGTCAGTTGTCCACCTCTGGGTTTGTCTGTCTATCCATACGCTCATACTCCAGTTTACTGGTACCCCAAAAGAATGGACAATAGATAAATTCCCCAGGGTTCCTAATTGTCCCATAGGCCTGCGGTGTGGAGGGAAATTGCTTGATTAGAATGAAGTGAGACATTCTTCTCAGTTACACAGGTTCTTCCTCCACAGAAACTTACTTAATGCCCCAGGGGAGAGAGAGCCAGAGAGCCGGCAGTCTCACCTCTCATTCTCCAAGCGCATGATGAGTCCATGGGAAAGAGCCAATGAATCAATTCTGGGCGGCTATTGATTGGACACCAGAGCAAGGTGGCTCTAGTCCCCTCAAGCCAGCTTTGAAATAGGGTGAGTCAGGGGCCTGAATGAGGAGGGACAGAGAGAGAGCCATCCCACCCTGGACTGTGATGGTTCAAGGTCATCACTCAGCTGTAAACACACTTCACGTCACTGGGCTGTAGAACGCAAGACTACTTCTTAAGGCAATTGATGGACACAGCATTTCATATGGGAAGTGCAGACCTTATTTATATGTGGTAAAAAGTGTTCTCTTTTATACATTCCGGAACATTTCCCTTCCTGCTCTGCCTGCTCAGATTCCCTCCTTCCTCTGTCCTCTCTCCTCGCAGAGGTGTCCTCCTGGACTTCAGAGGGCAGGGAGATGTTCTGTGGGTCTGGGGGCCCAGGCTGAGGGATTTAGGACACCTTAACTAAACCGGGCTCCAAAGAAATGGAGAGGTATAAGGCAATGGATGAGAGTGTGGAGAAAACAAGCAAACAACTGGAGACGCTGGACTGGATCTGAGTCCCTTTCCCAGGGTTTGAGAAATACAAATAAAGGACTTCCTTTTGTTGAACTTCCTTTTGGCTTTGGATCTGTGTTCTTTTAACCACGACACTGCTCCAAGCCTGAAGTCATCGTAGGTCACTGCTTTCCAGACTGTGTGCTTTGGGCCAATCTCATGACAAAAATATATAGAGAGAGAACACACATTGATACTTGTCGGTGAGTTCTCCAGTGTCTCAGAGATTGGACATGGACTTGCCTTACTCAATCATTTATTCATCAGTTCATTCAACAAGCTTGTAAGCACCAAGCATGTTCTAGGACATGTGCTGGGCACAAGGGGTCCAGGATGGTTCCACCCGTAACCGCCCAGATCTGGTCCCAGGCCCTATAACCCACCAGTGAACTGTCTCCTTATTTTCACTCTCTTTCCGCCTCCTGGTGCTCCCAAAGCACACCCACGGGTATTGGCTGTCCCCACTGGTGTCCTCTAGCCTAAAGAAGTTGCCAAACTTCCACCCACGCCCCTAGTCAGACACCACATTGTAATTTCTTTTTCATATTTGACTTCCCTGCCTGATAATGACTATCTCAGGGTCAAGGGCCATGTCTTACTGTCTAAGCCTCAGAACCCAGCACTTTCCCAGATACTAACGGAAGGGAATCTGGCTTCCCTTTGTATGTGCTGCCCTGCTCCCTGCCCCCCACCAGACCAACAGAATCAGAATCCTGACAGGTGAAGCCAGTGACAACACCATGTGATGTATTAGAATTTGGCAGAGACAGTGGGAAGAGCATGTGAGTTTAAAACCAGAGAGAACCCCGTTCAATTTTGACCCTGAAATGTCGCCATTTGAACTCGTAGTTATGTAACCTCCTGCAAGCTCAGTTTCATTTTGTTTGTAAAAGGGGATTTATAACACCTCCTTATAAGCCTGTGAAGGAGTTGACAAGACCAATGGGGCGGGGGGGGGGGGGGGGGGGGGGGGGGGGGGGGGGGGGGGGGGGGGGGGGGGGGGGGGGGGGGAGTCCAATTGCCTGAGATGGAAGGTCATTGTGATGACAATGGGGTAATAATGGTGACAGCAATGATATTTCATTCTTTGAAAATACGTTGATTCATAATCTTAGAATGTGATAACCTAAGTTATGGTTGTAATTGATTGTAAATATGATATTCACATTTTAAACTTTGGTTGATTAAAAAGTTCTTTATACGAGAGTGATAAGAACACATTGCCAATGTTTCCTTATTAAATTGGTTGTATCATGCTTTTCTGTTCTTCCAGGAAAAGAGGATAACTACTTCTTATGGTGAGACGTTTGAGATATCAACACTGTATCTTATGAATCAGAAATCAAGGGATCACAATAGTAATGGTGACTATCTATAATCATTTACAGCTGTTACCTAGATTGATTTTAATATGAGCAACAGCCAATAAAATAAGAATATCTCCATTTTCAGAAGAGCCAGTTCCTTGGACGGAACAAGCCACAAGCCCTTTTAGGGTTGAGCTTCCCAGGCAGCTAACACTCAATCAACCCCCCTTCTACTTCTCAGCCTCCGAAACAGCCTCTGCTCCAGAGACCTGGAGGGAGTGCCGGGGACCAGTGCATTGGGGAGAAATAGAGGACCTGCCTGGTTGTCTGCAGCCCCAGATGGGAGGGTTCCAGGAGCCACAGGGTAGGAGCTGCTGTCCCTGGAGTGGGCGCAAGCACGTCTTTTGCCTTCCCGGGTTTATTAAAAGGTCATTTTTGTCCTATTAACTTGGTGGGGGTCTCTGCAATGACTTTCTCTCTGCTCAGCCCTTTAGTTCAGCCTCTCAGGCCTGGGGTTAGCTCTCCCCTGCAAGCCACCCCACCCCTCGCCCACCTTGGGAAACATAGCACAGGTGACATGCTCCTTGGCTTTCAAATTTCACAACACCTAGGCCTGGATTCCAGTTCTGTTACTCACTAGCTATGTGACTTCAGCAAGTTACTTAATTTCTCTTGAGTTCTGGGTTTTTCTTCTGTGAGGTGAAGAACATCTATCCCTCATACAACTAACTGCTCTGAGGCTAATGAGCATGGATAGAGATATGTTTCACGCATCGAAAGCACATATAGGTGCTCAATGAAGGCTTATCCATTCCCTCTCTTTCCTTGAGCAAGAGGGGCTCAACACTCTCCTCATAGCAAGCACTACCCAGCCTCTTGAAACCCTCGGAATGTAGCTACTGTCTCAGCTGAAGCAGGCTGAGGCTCAAGGTTTGGGTGACATCAGCTCTCAGTGTCTACTGAGATTCCGAGTTCCGTAACCCGCCCTTTTGCAAAGCTTGCCAGAAGCTCCATGGATGGCAGCCTCATCCCTCCTGCTCTGGGAGGAAGACATTTCTCTGGTCAACCTTGTAACCGTCACATTGGCTTCAGGGAGGGAGTGCTTCACTAAATGGCTCTCAAAGAAGCTTGGACTCATGACCTCTCCATTACTATCCTGCAGATCAGTCACGTCTGGGCCGAGACATGCAACGTGACTACCGAAGGCTGGGGGACAGCAACAGGGAAACACGGGCAGTGCTGAGAGACTGGCAAATCTGATTTGTTTTCAGTTTGGAGTCCCCAGTATCTGTCTCTATGCCCAGCTGTGGGACCATATCCATCTGACAAAGCATCAACTTCCTCCTCTCAGTCAAAAGAGCTTTCTTTCTTTCTTTCTTTCTTTCTTTCTTTCTTTCTTTCTTTCTTTCTTTCTTTCTTCCTTCCTTCCTTCCTTCCTTCCTTCCTTCCTTCCTTCCTTCCTTTCTTTTTTTTAATCCTCACCCAAGGATATTTTTCCATTGATTTTCCAAGAGAGTGGAAGAGAGAGGGAAAGACAGAGAGAAATATCTATGTGAGAGAAATACATCGATTGGTTGCCTCCTGCACATACCCCAACCAGGGCCTTGGCCGGGGAGTAGCCTGCAACCTAGGGATATGTCCTTGATTGGAATCAAACTCGGGATCCTTCAGTCTGTAAGCCGATGCTCTATCCACTAAGCCAAACCAGCCAAGGCTCAAAAGGACTTTCAGCCCAAAGAGTCCAGGCTGAAAGAATGAGGCCTGCAGAAGGAGCGAAGGGCCAGGCCCCCCTTGCAAGTCTCCTCTCCTCCAGTGATTGAGGTTGGGGCTCACCTTCCTCCTTGAAGGGTGGTCTGGTCCTGTCCCTGCACAGTCATGGCCTTACCCTGTGGGAGGGAAGGAAGGTTTTACTTCATGTAACAGACCAGATCAGTTGGCACCAGATCTGGAGCTCTGTGCTGTGGAAACTGAAGCTGCATCTGGGCTCTGTCACTAATACCATGGGCATGGGTGTGGGGGTGGCAGCCACATGCCACACGCCTGTCATCCCTGCCCTCCAGTAGAAAACACGATATTATAAGTTGAGTCCAAATGCCTCACATCAAAGGTGTGTGTATGTTATTATATCTCGAGGCCTTTTGTTCTGCTGAGAACTTTGATGGAATCTGAGATACAAGAGAAGGTTGGGAGCAAAGGGTTGAGGACACTTGAGTTGTTCTGAATAAGAGGGAGAAAATGCTGGATTTTCCACGCTCATCTGGAAGGAGAGAGATAAGGATAAGAAACAACAGTGGGAAGAAAGAGATCATGTTACTAGGATGGTGTGGGGCTGGAGCACGATTTGGTGTATTCAATCAAACACGGAAACCAAGCGGGAGTAGGAGGCGGGGGACACTGGAGCGGTTTGGGGGACAGGCTCTGCAATTGCGTGCCTGAGTGCAGTTCCTTAGCCCTGCTACTTCCCAGCTGTGTGACCCTGACATGTGTCTTACCTTCTCAAAGCCTCACTCTTATTTGAAAATTGGACTTATCAACAGCGTCTAATTCATAGGGACGATCAAATCAAATAATATATGTATAATGCTTAGCACAATGCCTCCCATTTTATAATGAGCACCCATAAACACCAGCTCTTGTTATTTTTATTTATCACACAGAATCTAATATGTATTTCTGAAATACATATCCCCTCTTTGTCTTGCCAGCAAGCTTTATTATACTCCACACACATACACATTGTCTTGTGTGAAAGAGATTGGGTTTCAAACACAGAGAATGTGACACAGAGTCAGCATGAGCAGAGTGGAAAGTGAATAATATGTGATTTGCTCCTGGATCCCCCCTCACCAGGTAGTCAGGAGACCTGGGTTCCGATCTGACCATTGCCATTAATTCATTGAGTGCCTTCATCTTCTTATCCATTTATATGAAACAAATGTCATGAGTGCTACCTCACCATAGATTTGCACTTGATGCAGATGGATGTAATAAAGTAACACAAAATTAACAATGAAATCCATTGAGTACTAAGTGTCAGATTCTGCTCAATACTTGTTCTCTTTTTTAGTATCACAATCACTGTCCATACTGGGCAACATGTCCTCACTTCTCACCTATGGACAATGAGACACAGTACATTTAAGGAACTTGTCCCAAATCATACAACTAGTGAGGGAACAAAGCCAATATTACAATCCAGGCCTCTCTGGCCTTCAAACTCCTATCCTTACCTTCACACCTTAGTTTTAAAAGGCCTCTGACAAGTTAAATACATCTTACAACATCCATGCCTCTTATTATTATGCTGATTTTGACTTTGAATCATTTCATCAAATCTAGTATCAATATCAACACTGCAGCAAAAAAAAAAAAAAGTGGAAGCAAACCAAGTGTTTATAAATGGATGGATCAACAAAATCTGCTATAGCCATATATTGGGACGTTATTCAGCCTTAAAAAGAAATGCAATTGTGACACATTCTACAACATCAATAAACCTTAAAGACATTGTGCTAAGTGAAATAAGCCAGACACAAAAGGACGAATATGTCTGATTGCACTTATATGAGGTGTCTAGTGTATTTGAATCAATAGGGACAGAACATAGAATGGTGATTGCTAAGGGCTGGGGGGAGGGGGAGGTGAGGTAGAAAGTTTTTTATTTAATGGACACATAGTGTCAGTTTGGGAAGACAAAAAAAATTCTGAAGATGGATGGTGCTTAAAGTTGCATTAAAAAAGTGAAGATACTTAATGCCACGGAAGTGTACATGTAAAAATGGTTAAAATGGTAAATTTCATGTTATGCATATTGTACTACAATTTAAAAAAGAGTGACAAAGCACAAATGCTTCATTTCCCCTCAATTGTTAGAATGTTTATACAGAAAAAGGCTGTTATTATTATTACTACTCCTATAATTAGAAGGGCAGTTCTCCATCCTGTACTGGGGCCACACCAGCCTCATGCTCATGTCAGAATCTTAGAGTGGCAGACGTATGTGGTTTAGAAATTAGATTCAGTATTGTAGTTTTAGATTTAGAAATAAAGCCATTACCTATTACTTCTACAATACACCTTGTCCAAATCCTCCAGGCTGGTGGGACATGGGGTCAGAATAAGAAACTGGATGAGTCCAGCAGTTTAAACTTGCTGGTGGTTGGGCATCTCTGGCTTCTGTTAGGATCTGCTTGCCTTCCCCTCCAATCTCCCCCCAGCCCCCCACCCCCACCCCAGTGCCCTGCAGACCTCCAATTACTCTGGACATAGCTAGGATTAGTCTCCCTCTGCCCACCTGCCTTCTTCCGAACCCCACCTCTTGTTGCCGCCTGGATGTCAAGTTCACAAGCCTGTGAATCATAATATCCAGACCAGGAAGTGATGAGTGATAGTGGTGACTCATCCCAAGCCACACCAGAAAGGGGACCAGACAGCACAGGTGATGGGCTCCCAGATGGAGCCCCCACTGGTGGGGAGGTTCAGCCCATGCAATGCAGTGGCCTGGTGAGGTCAGCAGAAAGCAAGCCTATTTCCTTCTGCCCAGCAGTGGTGTTTGTCTAGCCTGTGCTGTGCCGCCTAACCTCACTTTTTCTGGGGCCGTGAACCTGTATTTACTCTGAACAGCTCCGCTTGCCAAGCTCCTGCGGGGGAAGGGAACACAAACAGAGAAAATGGGACGCCTGTGGTACTTCTCTCTGGAACATTTTCTTTCCAAACAAAAGTTGTTTGCCTTGAAAGGCTCAATTTCTCAATGGCAGGCAGAGAAATAACCAGCAGACTAATAATAATAATAATAATAATAATAATTCTTTTCTGTGTAGGGCTCACCATACTCAGGCATTACACTTTATGCAGAATAAACTCACTGAAGCCTCACAAGAAAGACCCCTGTGGGGCAAGAACTCTATTTACTGATGGGGAAACAGGCCCTCAGGGACCGAGGCTCTGGCGCAGGGCCCCCAGTGCTAGGAAGTGGTAGTAGGATCACGATTTGAACTCGCGAAGTCTGGCTTGAGCATATGTCTTCAATGTCTCAAAAACACTGAGCTCTACACCAGGGAGCCATCCTCGATTCCACCCTCTCTCTTGCCTTGCAGCTCAGATCAACCCATCAGCCTTGTCTTGAGGATTCTACTTCCTAAATAGAACTCAAAAGTGTCTCTGTAGAGTCCAGGCCACCCTCATCTCTTGCATGAATTCCTGCAATTTCCTCTTCAGAGATCTCCCTGCTTCTGTTCTGACCTCTCTCCTCCCAGTGCACTTTCTACACACAAGCTGAAGGCACCTTTCATTACCAGAAATTGTAGCATGTCACCTTCCCTCTGCCAAGTCCTACTTAAAACCCTTCCCCAGTAGCTTCCCATTGCACCAGCCCCCTTCCCACAGCCCACAAGGCCCGACACTGTCTGGTCATATCTTATACGTCCTTGCTCACCATTCAGTCCACCTGAACTGGCCTCCAACATTTGCCAAGCTCCTCCCGGCACTTGGCCTTCACACACATTGTTCATCCACCGGGGTCTTGCAGGCTCCTTTGCACCCCAGAGGTCTCTGGTTTGAATGCCATCTCTTTCCCGTCACCGTCCTTGACTCTTTATACGTTTAGGCTCTCCTGTTACCTTCACAACATCACCACTTGAAATCGTACCCTTACATTTCTTTCTTTCTTTATTTTTTTTTGCTGGCCATCTTCCCCACTGGACTACAAGCATCACAAGACCAGGGACATGTCTACTGAAGTCACGGATGTGGCCTAATGTTAGGACAACAGAGCACACTTGAGTAGCTAAGTATGCAGTTGTAGGGTGTTTTTTTTTTTTATTTTCATCTCCCTCAGGACTAGGGGAGAAACAAAGGCGCCAGGTTTCCTGACTCCACAACCCTCCTCTGGCCCCAGTGAAGCATACTTGGTTCTGAACATCAACTCAAGTCTAACCAGTGGAGGACTTGCACAGCAGCTCTCTGCAAAAAAACCCCCCAAAAACAAAAAAACAAACAAACAATCCCTGATGTGCAGCACTTGCTGATTTCCATGGTGTGAACACTCCCACTGTAGCTGATTTCAAGCAACCGGTGTGGTGTCAGTGAATGCAAAGTTGGGAAGAAACGCAAGCAGTTAGCTCGTGTCAGCCAGCAAGAGCCTGGTCCAGTGCACTGTTGGGCTCATCCAGGTCTAGAGCTCATAGGACCCTCAGTAAGGGGACCTAAGGAAAGTCACCCTCAAAGGGCTCGGCACAAAGCACCCTCCTTGCGAGCTCCACCTTTGACCAGGTGGCATGGATCTGGTGCTATGGCTCATGGTTCCAAGTTTGGACTTTGGTGTCTGTAACGTAGCTGTCCCTGCCTTCCTGCTATGTGATCTTGACTAAATCATACAGCTTTCTAAGACTCACCTTCCTCATCTGCAAAACAGAGATAACAATGGAGATAATATGGTTATTAAGATGATTAAATGAGTTTCTATGTGTAAAGTATTCACTATAGAATAATAGCCTAAACTCTGGAGTAAGATAGCCTGGGTTCAAATGCTGGTTCTGCCACTTATTAGCTGTGTGACCTCAGGCAAGTTACTTAACCTCTCTGTGCTTCAGTTGCTTAAGTTGTACAATGGAATAATAGCAACACCTGCCTCGTAGAGTTATTGTGAAAATTAAGTGACTTCATAAATATAGAAAGCCTAGCGCAGAGGAAAAGCTATTATTTTGGGGGATTAAATGTCAGTAGTACCTATAAAAGCCCTTAGTGCAGGGTCTGCTACACAGAGAGAGGTGGATAAATAGTAGCTTTCATTATTAATGATACCTGACCTTGCACTGTGATCCCCAGCCAAGTCCCCACCTATGCCCAGATCTAACACTGCATCTCTATCACCCAGTCTCTGTCCCTGGTCTGATGATATGCCCAGAAACTGACTTCCCTCCATCCCACCAGGCTCCTCTTCCTTGTGAGGTCTTACTGCTTGGACCTAGTGCTGGTCTCATTCTCTCGGGACACCCAGGTCTTATTCTAGCCCCCCTCCCCCCACCTGCTTACTGCCTGCACAGGGCTCTGGAGCCCCAGGACATCAGACGAGCTTTGCTTGGTGGGTGAGGGGCATTGACACCGTCTTTCACTCAAGGCCCTCCCCATCTGACCCTCCCTGCTTTCTCTAGCTCATGAGTTCCTGGCCTTCTCAGGATACAGGGATGCTTTCAGAGAGTCTAGGAAGTGGGAAGCGCAAGGATGGTGAGAAACAGACAATAACCCAGATATACGCACATTTCCCTAATATACAGAACCCACATGACGATGAGTCCCAGGATGTGGCATTAGCAAAAGCACATAGACATTGGAAGTTGTCTTGATTCAAATCATCAGCAGTATATACCTACCCTGAACCACAGACTTTTAAAAAATGCATTAAATGTGCAAAATAAATCCTATCCATTCAGTGGTGCTGAGAAGTACAAACAAAAGAACTTATATGTGTGCTTGCCATAAATTAGATGCTCAAAAAAGGCCATCATGGTGGCCTTCCTAATCTACCCTGGACTCTCCTGCTTTCTCCAACCTTATTTTCTCTATTCATACTCGCTAGAAATTCCCATGGATTTTTATACTCAGATTTATATCTGCAGCCCAGTCTTCTCCCCTCAATTCTGATCTGTAGAGCTAACGTCCCCTCAACAGCACCACTTCGATGTCTAGAAAGGCGTCTCCCCTCCCCCAACAGCTTTTCCCTCCCTGGTGTTCTCCATCTGAGCAAATGCCACCTCCATTCACCTGACTGCTCAAGCTGAGAGCCCACGAGAGAGCTCCGATTCTTCTGTCTCTCACACCCCACATCCAAACCCGGTCAGCCCTTCCCTTAGAATATGTCCTGGACCTGATCACTCCTCAGCTCCTCCACCACCACCACCACCTCAGCCGAGCGATGGTCACTGCTCTCGGTGCTGGATGCAGATTCTGAGTCCGTGGTGTGGGATGAAGCTGGAGGGTCTGCAAACAGGGGGTGTAGTTGGGTCCCCGAGCCACATTGAGGAACCTCTAACGGGTGTCCACACTTGCCCACTTCAGTGGCAGGAGGGATGTAAACTATAAATCAGATCCAATCACTCCCCTACTCAAAACCCTCCCAATGTCTTCCAACATGGGGTGAAGCCGGAGTTTTAGCCTGGGCTGCGCCTCTCTGTGTGACCTGGCTCTGGGGTCCCTCCTCGGCCTCACGCCTGCGTGCCTCCCTCGCTCATGGCACTTCACCACGGTGACCTTTCTGTTCCTCAGATGCACCCAGCTG
Source organism: Murina feae (assembly GCA_004026665.1). Lineage (NCBI taxonomy): Eukaryota > Metazoa > Chordata > Mammalia > Chiroptera > Vespertilionidae > Murina > Murina feae. Next base: position 27,621 of record PVJC01007076.1, read on the forward strand.
CCTCCAGGCTCAGGGTTTTGCATGTGCTGGTCTCGCTGCCAGATGAACACTGAGCTGCAGGTTCCAGTGCAGCCTGCAGCTCCATGAAGACAAGTGGATGGATTCTCTCTGAGAAGGGATGGGCCTCCCCCTCTGAGAAGTGACCCTGGCGCTCCTCCTACAGCCATTCCCCCTGGAAATGGAGGTTGCCATGCACTGTCAGCACGCTGTGTTTTGTCATTTCTGTTTGCTATTTAGAGAGAAACTTAGCTTGAAGCTGTGATGCGAGATCATCTTACTGCAGCAAAGCCAAGTGAGGCTGCCATGCCTCTGCATGGACAGGTCCCAAGGCGAATGCCAGGCGTATGGCACCCCTGCCCCCCATCAGGATCCCAGCTCCTTGGCAAACAAGGAAGCAGCTGGCAATCTTCCTTCTCCAACCAGGGCCCAGAGGCGTGCCAGGCTGCTGTTTCATCTTTGCAGTCAACTCTAACGGTTCATCCTGTCAGGTCATCCAAGCGAGAGGTGGAACGCAGAGTGGCTCTGCCAAGCGAGAGGCTCTGAAATCTGTGCTTGGGTTCATGCCCCAGCTCCTCCAGCTAGGACTGCGACCCCAGGCAAGTTGCTTATGCGCTCCAAGCTGTGTGCTCCTCATCTGTGAATTGGGCCTAACAGTGGTTTGCTACCTCACAGGATTATAAATATGTATATGCATCATGAGCTGAGCATGGTGCCTGGCACATGGTAAGCACCCAGAAGGTGTTAGCTACTTGTTATGGCCATGCCTCTTTATGTCCTGTCTTCCAATAACCCAGCAACCAGGGCACAGAGTTGCATGGAAAGAACATGAGTTATGATGCCAGGCATGTCTGGGTTGGAATCCCAGCCCTGTCTGTCTGTATATCTTTGGGCAAGTGGCTTCAGTTCAGTTTTCTCATTTGCAAAATAAGGGAATTAATAGCCATACCCCAGGCACATGAGGACCACTCATGAGTGCACAAATGTAAAATGCATGGCACTTAGCAGTGGTCTAGTAAATGTTCGTCTCCCTCCCTCCTGTCTTCCTCTACCTCCCTCTGAAGCTCACCCCTGCATTCATGATGCCTCTTTCTCCATGCATAGTCACACTGAATAGATGAATATATTAAGATAGTGCGAATCCTGGCTGGTACATCACGTCATCCATCATAAACATTAGCAAGAGCACTTAAAGGAACATGGCGCATCAGAGACAGAGCGTAGCTCCTCCATGGCTCCGTGGTTCCTGTGCCAAGTGTCACATGCTATCAAAGCCGAGGGCAAGAGATGCTGAGATGAGGGGAGCCCTACGGGAAAAGGGAAGAAGGGTAGTGACTGAGAACCTGCCTGCGCAGAGCTAGGGTTCAAGGCCGGGCAGCCTCCTTCCTTCTCCAGAGCTTTGCAAATAAAAATCAATGCCTTGGCCCAGCCGGCATGGCTGAGGCTCAACCTATGAACCAGGAGACCACAGTTTCATTCCCAATCAGGGCACATGTCGGGGTTGCAGGCTTAATCCCCAGTGTGGGGCATGCAGAAGGTAGCCAGTCAATGATTCTCTCTCACCATTGAGGTTTCTATCTCTCTATCCCTCTCCCTTCCTCTCTGAAATCAATAAAAAATAGATATAAAAATAAAATAAAAACCAATGCCTTGTAGTCTCAAAAGAGGTAGAAACAACCTAAATATCCATCAACAGGGACCTAATTATAGAAACTACTAGTGGCCTAGTGCACGGATTCATGCACATTGAAAGGAAATTAATTAGAAGAAATATTTTAATGTCACTATTCGCCCTTTCTCTATAATAGAAGTGTCAACCAAATTCATGATCAACAATGACAGATAGAAACACACACGTGTGATTAGCACCAGTGAGAACTTTAGATGTATTGCACATGTGCGAGTCAACTTAGCCTTTTATATATAAAGAATAAACTTGCTTAATTAGACCTGCTTTCTGATTTAGCTAAACTTTTTCCAGCCCAGTGAAACACCGCAACTTCTCTTTCAGGTAATTGTCAGCAACACAGCAGTAAATATCAACATGAAGCAGATTATTGTAGATCACTCAGGGAGAACAAAGGATAAAATATTTAACTGCAGCAGTGTTTGACTATATTCTGTGCAGTGAGAAAACCTGAAGTCATTTTCAAGATCCACCATTTCTTCTTTTCAGTCGGGTCAAGTTTCTAAACTTTCTAAGTCTCCATTTTCTGGCTAATAAAAATAAAATATGAGTCTCCTGTCTACCTACTCCAGGACTTCTGTGAGGATCAGAGATGAGGCACGGGAAAACGCTTCACAGACCATTTGGTTAAAGTGTGAAATGTTTTCACCTGGCTATAAAGCAAGTCGTGTTCCTGGGTCGAGAAACCTGCAAGGAGGCTAGTCACCAGGCAGAGGAAGCCAGCAGTTGCTACCTGACCTTTTCTGGGCTGGGCTAGGCTGTGGGCTGCATTTGGTGCCGTGGTGTCTTGGCAGCGTCAGCTGCGATTTGGTGGGCTGTTGTTCCGGGGTGGTGGTGGGGCCTGTGTCCCACTTAGGGAAGCCAAGTGTTGCTTGTGGGTGCCAGGTCCGAGATGCTGTTTCTCTGTAAACGGCCAGTGCACATCATGGCAGCTCCTGCGTTGAGCGTCTGCCCCCTGTTGATGACAGCGCATCATAGCGACTGGCTGGACGGGTAGATGGACACTTAGCATATTAGCCTTTTTCTATAGAGACAGGCCCTGTGACGTATTCCATACTCTGCATGCATTAGAAGGAAAGGAGTGAATTTATGTGCTGCCTGGAAAGCTGCCAAGTGGGAAAGCAAGGTGGAGAATGCTATGTATGGGATGCTTCCATTTACACTAAGAAAGCTCTGTGGTCGTATATGGACATAGCATGTAAATGCAGGAGCTGTGAGCCACTGTTACGTCCAGGCAGGGGAGGTGCATTTGGGGCGGGCATGGAGGCTGACCCACACTTTTGCTTCATACCAAATCTATTTCTATGCTATTGATTGTTTCACACATATTACTTGGGACATTAAGAGAGAAAAATAAAGGATGGGAAAATCAATATTTCCCCACAAACCCAAGCCTATCCACACAAGGATGCTCCAGGTCTGGGGGAAGCCTTGCTTTCTCTCTGCATATCATGGTTGATTCTGAGAAACATCCAGACACACTCGCTCACTGCCAGTCCTTGACCTGCTTTGTCAGCACCTCTGCAGCCGTTTTACTGGATAATATCCCAGATTCATCGTTGTCAGCTCACTCCTTGCTCCAGGATATAGCGTGGTCTGCTGTTACAAGGCAATGCATAGAATACAACGCAAACTCCTGACCCTGACCCTCGAGGTCCTCAAGGAGCTGGCTAACTAGAGCCTCACCCTTTCAGGTCAGAAAGAAAGCATATCCTGTTACACGTTCTGATTCAGCTTGCCGGAAAATGGTTTTCAGAAACAGATGCCATCTGTCAAGGCTGCCATCTGCCCTGGCTTGGCTATGAAGGCCAAAGGGGATGACCAGCTGCTCCATCTCCCTCCATTTTTCACTTGGATTATCTGCAGGCTCTTCAGTGAAGCGGGATTGGTGATAATAATTCAAATGATGAAACCAATTCCCATGCATCGAGCTTTTGCCTCGTGCCCCACAGTGCTGAGCGCTTTCCATATAGTGTGTTGCTGATTCCTCGCAATGCAGTTTCACCGTGAGCATTGTGTGCTCTCTCCCGTTTCACATGAGGAAACGGAGGCCCAGGAAGTGTAGGTGAAAGGGGGTTCCTGACCTCCACGCAGTACTGCCTCCCCCAGGCACTCTCTGGAGCAGGAGCTCACGGACGTGTGGGCACCTCTGTAGTCCCAGTGGCCTGTTGGGGTGTGCGGTGAAGAACATGTCCTGCGTGTGTCCTGTGCACATGCCACATCATGGGTCCCCTTGTGCATCACAGGTCCCAGAGTGCCCGGTTCCTCTCTCCCATGGGGAATTGCACCTGGGTCTCTCTTTTTCCCATGGGGCCTGGCAGGTTGAAAACGCTTGAGTCAAGCTCTTACTTAATCTGTGTGCTCTTCTAGGCCCCTGGAGGAAAGACATTCTCCCTAGAGATGAGCTGTGAAGAATGCCTTCCAGAGAAAGCTCTTTAAGTGTGTCGAGAGCGTCTGTACAGCACACCTAATGGCTTTGAACAGCAAACCTGGTGGCCCGGCTTTTCTTCTCCCAAGAGCCTCCTGGAACTAAGACTCAGACGTTGGGATTCAGGGTCTGCCGTGGCCATCAGAACCGTGTGATCCTGAGCAAATACCGCTCCTTCTCTAGGCCAACTTTATTGAGAAACAATTTATGTGGCATAAAATGCACCCTTTTTAAGTGATCAGTTCTATAAGTTTTATAAACATGGCCCTTCTGTAACCACCACCAGAGTCCAGATATAGACGTTTCCATCAATTCAAAGGCTCCATGTCCTGCTTCTGGTCACTAAAGATTTAATTTGTCCTTTTCAGCATTTTATACAGATGGAATCATTGTGTATGTAGCCATTTGTTTGTCTCCTATCACGCAACATGATGCTTTTTGAGACTCATTCGTGCATGTATCAGTAGTTCATTCCTCTTCATTACTGGGTAGTCTTCTATTGTCGGACAAGACCACAATTTGCATATGCATTTACTTGCTGTGGGACATTGGATTGTTTCTAGTTCGGGGGTATCGCAACACAAGCTGCTAGGATCATATAGGAACAAGTCTTTTGTGGACACTCCATGTTTTCATTTCTCTTAGTTAGATGCCTAGGCATGGACGTTCTGGGTCATGGGGTGTGTTCAACCCCCAGGGCTGCTGCACCATGGGTGCCTTAAAACAACAAACATTTGCTGTCACACAGCTCTGTAGGTTGAAGTCTGAACTCAAGGGGACTGGCAGGGCCATGCTCCCTCAGCAGACCCTTCAGGGATTCTGGAGGCTGGGTGTGGAGGGTCTGTGGCACTTGAAGAGACTTGGGCTGTAGAGTAAGTCAGACCTGAGTTCAGGTCCTGGCTCTGCCACACTCAGTCTGCGGGGAAGATTTTGTGCAAGTTGTTTAACCTCTTTGGGCCTCATCATTTATATCTGTAAATTGGGGACATCAATAATTTCTAGCTCATAGAGTTGTTAAGATGAAGAATTTTCTATTTAAACCATCTCTGGCATCACAGGAAAGTGTTGTACGATTCCCTCTAATATGTGTCCGTTAGCAGCTGTCTCTGGCCTGCGCCCTCACCCTAAAATACATCATAACCCCACACTCGGGGAAGCTCTCCAGGCTCCACAACCCAGCTCCTCTGAGCTCATCCTCCCTTCTGACCTCTGACCTCCAGAAGTTTGGGGCACGTGGCACATACCACCGCAGGGCCTCAACTCCGACGCAGCTGTAAATCCACATCACTGCCTGCCATGCATGGCTGCCCCACACTTGTCTGCACAAAAGACAAAAAGCAGGAGGAAGCCAGCCTGCCGGACCTGTCCTGCCCCCTTTCAAACAGTCTTGATGTGCTGCTTAGCATATCTGTATTAAAAGAAACAGAGTTCTCTCGCTCACCTCTATTTTTCCTCAGCCAGCTTCGCTCTGCACCCCAGCAATGTCAGCAATGCAAGACGATTGGAACGCCAACCACGTTTGCATAAAGTCACACTCAGAGATGCTGGGCGTGCATTTTCTGACATTTGCCAGGGAGGCCATTAGCATTTCTGCTGATGGGGCTGAAGCCCCCAGTCCTGGCCTCTCACCCAACCCCACTTGCAAAGCCAGGGGATAATCCACAGCGTGGGCACGGCTCCAGAGAAAAGCTCTGTGTCAGGCGCTGTCATCGATCCAGTGCGGCACTGCTGCCCTGGCAGCCAACTCGATTCTAAAGGACATCAAGGACGTGTCAGAGGCGTCCCCTGTTCTCTGCCTCAGCCATGGTGTCGCTTGGGATTGGACTTGGTTTTGAATTCCTACCTTGTCTTTTACCATCTGGGTGACTTGGGAGGAGTCCCATACATAACCCATCTGGGCTGCAGTTTTCTTCACCATAAAATACCAGTCACCTTTTCACCCGAAGAGTTGTGGGGACAATAAAGTGAGCTATGTCTGTAAGTCACCACAGCAAGTGCTCAATGAATGCTCAATACATGTTAATTTCCTTTCTTCTCATCTGTCCCCAGCCTGTGAATGTCCCTTATCTAACGCTTCCCGTCGTTAGCTGCCAGACTAGGGATGGTGAACATCTGGCACGCAGCACCCCAAACTCTCACCAGGGCCATGGCGGGCTTTGCTAATCTACCCTAGTCTGTCCCCACTGTGGTATGGTAGGCAGAATGATGGCCCCCTAAAGTTGTCCACACCCTATATACTTTGAAATCCATACATATGTTATGTGCCGTGGTAAAAGGGCTTTGCAGATGTGATCAACTTAAAGGTCTTGCGATAGGGAGATGATGCTGGGTTATCTGGGGGAGGAGTGCCCAAGGTAACCGCAGGGGTCCTTCAGGTGCGAGGGGAAAGCAGGGGAGCTGGTGTCAGAGAGATGCAAGGGGAGGAGGTCTGGCCTGGCCACCGCTGGCTTTGGAGATGGAGGAAGAGGCCGCCCACCAAGGAATATGATCGGCTTCTAGAATCGGAAAAGGGCAAGGAAATGGGTTCTCCCCGGAGCCTCCAGAAGGACTGCAGCCTCCCTGACACCTCTGTTGTAGCCCAGTGAGACGTGTGTTGGACTTTTGAGCCCCAGAGTGGGAGAGAATAAAATGTGGTGTTTTGAGCCACCAAACTTCTGTGATTTATTAAAGCAGCAATAAGACACTAATACACCCATCATATTTCCCCATAATAATGTACTTGGCCTAAGAATTCTTTTCAATACAGAGCTCCAGGCAGTCACCAGGGGGGATACCAGATGACCTTTAGTTAAGGCCCCACCTGGGCCTTACAGCGGTTCATCTTGAGGTGTTCTGACCAGAGCCTGCCCTGGCCAGATGGCCCATCTACCCTGATTTTGGGTATTTCAGCAGCACCTCTGCTGCCTTCTTTCTCCTTAGCTTGAAACCCAGCAAGCGGAGGTCCACAGCCCAGCCAGCTCTAGACCTCTCCCTGCTCGGACCCCTTATTGGCCCTAGGAACCAGCCCGCTCTTTCCCAGGGCTTCCTTCTCAGGGTTCCAGCAAAGGACTGGCTTCTGCGGTTGCCCCATGACCCTCAGCGGGGGGATCCCCTGAGCAAAAGAGCCCACATGAATGGCTGGATCAGAAGGAAAGGAAGACCACAGTCTGCCTCCCAGCTCCCACTTCCCTCAGCTTCAGTACAAAGGCCTTCACCACAAGGGGTGATATTAGCTGCATAAATTCCTATCCACTGGCCTGTGGCCGCCATGAGGACAAAGACTTCTTGCAGCAACACCCAGCACTGAGGAATACTTCCTATGGAGGAACAAAGGGAAAATAGAGATGTTTTCCTTCTGCTTGTGAATGTGGAGGAGCCACAGACAAGGACAGGGCTCCCAGGGGACGGGCACCAAAGGGGAGAAAATAATGACTTATAATTCAAAATGCCATGTGGTCCAACATCTTTACCCCAGCATCCATTTCCGGAGTTCACCCACCCCGCCTCCACCCGCCCCCCCCCCCCCCCCCCCCCCCCCCCCCCCCCCCCCCCCCCCCCCCCCCCCCCCCCCCCCCCCCCCCCCCCCACACACATCCTTCTACTGTGTGCAAACACCATCCCCTCTAGGACAATCCAACTCACAGAGAGACAGCCATGTACACACGTGTGTGTGTGTGGGGGGTGCACACCACCCAATGCACCAATCCATGGGTATATGTGCACACCTGCAACCCCAGGCGTCAACTTGCTCATCCCATATATGGAGGCATCACAGTGCATACACAACATGGAACCAATCTACCAACACTTAGACACGTAAGTATTTAACTCCATGGAGGTGGCTAAACACCAACTTCATGGAAAGCCTGTGACTAAATATAACCAGTTGCCTAAATATAACATGCATAGTTAGAAGCACTGACACAGCCATCCTGTGGCATACATATAAGTGCATGTAGAGTCAAAACCATGGTAACCCCCCCTTCATGCATGCACACACGCAAGGTCCACATTGGATGGGCAGCCAAGAGGAATGCAACCTGGCACACCGTCTCCAAATGTCTTCATGAAAAGAAGCAAAAGCCAAGTAAATAGAAGCAGAGGCCTTTGGTGGTTTTGTTTCTGCTAAAGGACTCTCACCTGACTCTAGGGGCTGAGTGCTGTAAGCTGCCCCCTTTCGCAGCAGGCAGCCCTGTGAGTGAGCACAGGGTGGGTGCACGCTGACAGCGTTGTAATCATTTCCCAGGGCCTTAGGTGCCCACATTAGCGTGTGTATGCACGCACGCGCGCACACACACCCGACTGTTTGCAGCTGCCTTTTCTTTTAAAATCCCCTAAATGATACACTTTGCAATCCAGGCCCCTCCTGTTTGGCTGGGCTAAACTATTTTGGGAATTGGCACAGATGCTGAGAGCAAAGATATTATTCGGAGATGCTCAATAGAGATCAAAGCTGCTTAATCAAAGCTGCGGACTCAGTGCACAGCGCCTTGGCGCAACCCCAGCCCAGGCGGAGAGAAAGAAGGTGCAATAGATGATGTAGGCAGAACCCAGCAACCCCATAGCCAGTGAGAATGGAGCCATCAGACTCAGGGAGGAACTCCTGAGGTCATCTGAGTCCCAAGCTTCCCTCAGGCTCCATGGGAAGTCTATTCAAAACAGCCCAGAAACAGAATCTCTCTGCTGAAAACGCCCCTCAGGGAGGAAGATTTCCTAACATTGTTTTGAGCAATTCTTACACTTAGGAAAGGATTTTGCCGCCTGGTGCAGGTCTGATGAAACACTCTAGGACTCATATGGATCATGGCTCCTCCCTGGAGTGTTACTGGGTGGGGCTGGCTGACACATAAAGGGTAGGTGCAGATGGGGAAGTCATTGTGGGCCCAACCCAGTGTGAACGCGGGGACAGGGGGTGCTCAGAGGAATTCCTTGTGGCTTATAGTCCTCACCAAAGGTATTCCACTGAAAGAACCCCATTTCCTGACCACCATGCATAAACAGAAAGTGGTCATTCATTAATTCAGGAATTCAACCAATATTTGTTAGTACCTACTATTTGCCAAGCATTGCTCTAGCTGGGAATACAGCACGAGCAAGACAAAGTCTGTGCCCCTAGGGAGCTTACAATTCTAGATGGAAATGGGAGGGATGGATGGGGGATATAGGTCAGCTTATACGTAATTAAAAACTATATTTCACATTGTTCTAAGTGCTGGGGAGAAAATAGACAAAGTGCGATAAAAGCCAGAGAGAGTAAGGAGACGTCATGGGAACGGAAGGCTGTATTCATCTAGATAGGGTGACCACAGAAGCGTCTTGAGGAGGTGACATTTGGGGCGAAACCTGAAGGATGAGAATGAGTCAGCCATGTGAAGGGTGTTTCAGACAGAGGGGACAGCAAGGGCAGACAATGGAAGGTGGTCAGAACTCGCTGTGGGTGAGGCAGGACAGTGTGGCTGCAGCATCGGAAGCAAAAGGGGGATGGGAGGAAGTGAGACCGGCCAGTGGGCTCAGGCAGCTCAGGATAGACCTTGTAGGTCATATACTCTTCTTCTAAGAGTCTTAACTCATGGACCACTGTTTTAAAAAAAGGGCAAGAGAATGAGAGAGAGAGAGAGAGAGAGAGAGAGAGAGAGAGAGAGAGAGAGAGAGAAGAGAGAGAGAGAGGAGAGAGAGAGAGAGAGAGAGAGAGAGAGAGAGAGAGAGGAGAGTACTGCAGGTGCTGGGTTGAAAATAATGGTCACTTGGACTAGGGTAGTGGCAGTGGAGGTGGAGAGAAGTGAGTGGATAGAAGGATGGATTTGCTGATGGATTGATTGTGGAGGGTGAGAGGACTGGAAAACACCATCATCAGTCAATACAAAAGCAAACTGTCTAGAGTCAAAAGTCCCAGCCTGAGAGGGACCTTTGAAGTCACTTCTCATCCAGAATTGAAATTTCCCTTTGTCCCAACCAGGAGGTCCTCAGCCCCTGTGTCCATGGACAGCTTCAGGACCGGCCTGCCCATGGCCTGATAGATACCAATGATCCCCAGAGAACCTTCCTACTGTGGTGCTGGATTCTGCTCTCCAAAACACCCATCCCTTGGGCCTTGTGATGGTCCTTCCTTGGGACCACGAGGAAATAGTGTGCTTCCTTCCATAGAGGGGACTTTGGATGACTGTGGACAGTGCTAATGGTATCCTGCCCATCTTCTCTCCAGGCCAAATATCCCTGTTGTCTTCCCAATTGCTCAGGGCCACCCTTGGCTTGACATCAGTGCTACAACGTCCCTTCACAATGTGTGCTCAGGTGTGAATCTTGGACTTCAACCTACAAGGTTCAGAGAATCCCCAAAGGACCAGAAGCCAAGACATCATCTTTGCAGAGCCCTACATTTGCATCCCTTAGCTCATGCCCCAGCCATTTTGCCCAGGAAACTGGGCTAGGTTACCCCTGTCCCTCCAGCATTACCTTTCTGCTCATAGACTATCTTTTTGTCCTAAAATGTTCACTTAGGCCCAGGGGTGGGGTAACACAATCTAGAGCTGTGTTTCTCAAAGTAGGCCCCCGACATGATGGTCTCATAAGATACTGCATGAGAAAAAGGATCTTCAGGTGCATAAGTCTGAGCAATGCTGTGTATTATAATATATACTATTATATGCATTTATTTAGATATATATTACAGATACATATATAATGCATATGTAGATGTATGTATATTCTATACTACTAGAGGCCCAGTGCACAAAAATTTGTGCACTCGGGGGGAGGGGGCATCCCTCAACCCAGCCTGTACCTTCTCCCAGTCTGGAACTCCTCAGGGGATATCCCCAGGGGATTGGGCCTAAACTTGCAGTCAGACATTCCTCTAGCAGCCCAGGAGCCCTCAGGTGATGTCCTCTTGCCAGTGGGGAGCAGGCCTAAGCTGCAATTGGACATCCTTAGTGCTGCTGAGGAAGCGGGAGAGGCTCCTGCCACCACCACTATACTGGCAGCCATCAGCCTGGCTTGTGGCTGAGCAGAGCTCAGTGCAGTGGGGGTACACTGATCACCAGGAGGCAGCTCCTGCATTGAGCATCTGCTCCCTGGTGATCAGTGTGTGTCATAGTGACCAGTCATTCCCAGTTGTTCTGCTGTTAGGGTCAATTTGCATATTACCCTTTTATTATATAGGATACTATGACCTTCTCTTGGAGTTTCACAATGGACATGAGCAAGCTCTGACAGTTCTGCAGGAAAGACACCATTCAGCCTGGTTGACTAATACATTACCTAAACTTACTGACCGAAGCAACCTTTCTTCCCGGAACGCCTACGGTAGCTCTGCTTTGGGAAATGCCATTCCAGATGACCGAGTTATGAGAAGGGTAACTGAAGCCCCAAGTCCCATTTTGCTTGAACCATTTAGAAGTTTTAAAGCCCAAATGGTGTTTTTGAATTCAATTACCTGCTTAATGGGTTCTTTCTTTCTTTATTGGCACTTACAGCCTGGCTTCATTTACCTGCACACACAGATTATGTCCAGTGAGCAGGAGACCATTCGTTGTCTCTCTTCCTTTCCCGCAAGCAAACCTGCTGAATTCAAATAAGTTATCCTGTGGTTGTCAACCAGGTCTTAGGTGGGACTGAATATGTGCATCCTGTTGCCTATTCATAGGAGGGAACTTCGACAGTGGGGACTTTTCCCATGATTTCTCCACTTCCGGCTCCATCTCCCTGATCATACACAAGGCTGGTCAGTGCGGGGTCACCTGGCTCCCCTGGGACAGGTGGAGGAGGGTGGCAGTGGGAGAACGCTCTGCCATGGGCCTCTGATGCACCCAGGAAGTCGCTGTCCTCTAAGCCTCCATTTCTCCACTGGAGACACTGAGGCCCCTGTCCTGCGGTGGGTTTGCTTTTGCCACCTTCACATCAACAGCCCTGAGGTGGTCAGTTTCCCAGAGAATCAACCTAAAAATACAGCAATGGAAAAGGTCCTCCCCACACACATCCTCATTCAAAACGGGAAAACTTCTTGAAATAAGTACTTCCTCTGTTGATAAAATATCTAGGAATATTTTGCCCTTCTACATAAGATGCCAGTCCTAATGTGCATCATGGGAGGGCTGGTTACAAATAGCAATGGTGGTGACGGAAGGACTTCAGGGGCCTCACGTGGCACCGAGCAGGTGGTGCCCTCATGTGGGGCCATTCGCAGAGGCTCTGGCCATTTCACAGATTCTCGGTGACCAAACCCTCCTCAAGGGAGTGAATCTACTTTATCTTCTATTTCGTGCAAAAATGCTGAACAGGGGCTGCGTCAGGGGTCCTCAAGCAAGAGCCACACTGTTTGCACAACATTGTAGGCACAGTGAGCCATCCTTCTCCGGGAATAGTGGGCTCCTCCGGAAACCCACAAGAACAGGCCAGCCTTGACCGTGGGCCTTTCTAAGGGCAGCAGCCGCAGCCAGCTACGCTAATGCTTTTCTGCCCAAGGGCTGATGCTCTCTCTACTTTCAGATGAGCAACTCAAAGCTCAGAGATGCTCTCAACCATCTGTGTACATTGGGGCACATGGTTAATTTTGCTAGACCTTAGTGAGTGTCCTTGTGGGTAAAAAGTAGGGATGACAATGGAAATTCTCCTCAGTTTGTGAGGACAAATGTGTACTTGTATAAGCCTGCATAGAAAGCATCGGGAACAGTGCTTCGTACAGAGTAAGGACTCAGTGAGTGTTAGATAATATTTTATAGTATTAATGGTCCAAACCACGTGGCTAATAATTGGCAAAGTGAGGTTTCAAACTCTAGTCTGTCTTATTCCCCCATATATGTCTTACTCTACCACATTATTGCTTGCAGAAATTTCTGCTTTCTCCAGCCGAAAGCTTGCTGTTTTGGTCCATGTGGTGGAACACATGTCTGTGAAGGCCCCTGTGTTTTACTTACTACTTTTCTGACTGGTTCCACTGCCTCCCATCTCTCACCCTCCAATCTATCCCCCACACTGCAGTTGGAGTAATTGGTCCGAAAAGCAAATCTGATTATCACGTCCCTGCTTCAAATTTTCTGGTGATTCTGCATTACTTTCAGGATGAAATCCAAGCAGCTTAGTGTGGCTTATATCAGCTGGATGCTCCAGTCTTGCCTACCAGTACAACCACTTGCATCACCACTCCTTCGCATCACTTTTGTCCCAACTTTCCCCACCTCTTAGAGCATTCCCAGAGAGAAGCTGGTCTCCTCTTTTCAGACCCACCAGTATCAACTTCCCAGGGAAGAGAATGATTGGCCCAAACTCTGTCAGGTGCTCACCTCTGGATTAATCATGTGGGCCCAAGGTGTGAGGTCACATGGAAATCTAGTAGCTTTTGCTGAAACCGTACGGATTTGTGAAAGAGATTTCTGAAAGAGCGGGTTGAGGCATACAATCCTAAACATGTTCATTACTAGTGGTGTAACAATGCGCCCCTCACAGGGCTATTCTGATAATTTAATAAGATAACATGTGTAGAACGTTTAGCACATAGTACATGTTCAATAAATGATAGCTGAGCTTACATACTCAGAAATCTGAAATAAAAGCCAATATACTAGTCTCTCCTGAGAAGGCACCTGGAAACTCACAAAACTCCCCATAGCTACAATGACCGCAATCCACCTTGTGAGGGTCAGCACTGGCAGGATGGGTTGGGCAAGAAAGGTGTCAGGGGTTCCCAAATACGGAGGTAAACTGAGGCTGAAAGTGGAAGCAAGTCCAGTAGCCAGGGGACACAGAGACTAAAGGCTGGGCCAGGTAGAAGTTACTGGCCCTTCATGTGACTAGGACACCAAACCCTAACTCATGAATGGAGTCGGGGGGGGGGGGAAGGGGCCAGAGGTCCTTTGACTGGCTGCTTCATAGAAGCCTTCACTTAGAACTGATGGGCTGGCCCAGCTAAACACACTCAGCTTCCAGCACTGAAGCTCCCTTCTTTTAAAAAGAAGCTCATTATCACGTTTTATGAGGTGTGGGTCTATACTAAGCGGGTCTGAACTGATCGGGTCTTATATGTTAACCTAGAAGGTGTGAGGCAGCCTGACGTTCCAGCATCCTTCAGAGTAAGTGACAGACAACGTAAAGAGTGCAGAGCTCAGTACCTCAGAGTCCAAGAAAAGAACTGCCTGCAGGGACTTGAATCTCTTCTCTCCTCTAGTGTGAAGCAAGTTGACAGCTTTCTGGGCTCAAGACCTGTGGCCAGCAGCCCCTTCCTGGGTGATCTGCGCCTGAGTTACCAGTGGGGCCTTCTGGAAGGTGGTGAGCACAGAGAGCCACCCACCCACAGCCCCTTTCCAAGGGTAGGGGAACCTCCAGCTTCCCACTGAGGCTCAGGGAAAAGTCCTTGCTTCTCTAGGGCAAGTGAATGGTACTAAGAAACAGACATGGAAAATAGAGTAGGACACAGGAAAAAAAAAAAAGACAGTTGTTCAGAGAACATCACAAACATCTCTGATTTCTCCAAAAGCTAGCAAATGCACTGACCGTATGTGCTGACCGGGTCCCTAACAGATGAGAGTCGGGCTTGTGGAAACAGTGCTTAAAATAGCTGCTGGGATATTGACAGTCCTTTCAGGGGCATGAGTATCAATTAGCCATTGAACTAGACGTGGACCCAAAGGCTATATGAGGTTTTGCTGCAATGCAGACCCTAAATAATGACCCAGACTGCCTCATCGGATCACTTTCAATGCGCCCTCCCTTCCAATCTCCAATGCTCACTGTCCTTAAGGTAAAATGGTCTGGGTTACAAGAAAACTTTTCAGACTGGTTCCACCGCCTCCCGTCTCTCACCCTCCAATCTATCCTCCACACTGCAGCTGGAGTAACTGGCCCGAAAAGCAAATCTGATTTTCATGTCCCTGCTTCAAATTTTCTGGTGATTCTGCACTACTTTCAGGATGAAATCCAAGCAGCTTAGTGTGGCTTATATCAGCTGGATGCTCTGGTCTTGCCTATCAGTACAACCATGAATCACCATCCCATTGCATCGCTTTTGTCCCAACTTTCCCCACCTCTTAGAAATTCTCACACAGGTCAACGGGAATACTGCTATGTACTCACCAAAAGCCACTTTACTTTCTTCCGGGGGACGTGGCAGAAGGGACAGATTTGGAGGCTCTACAGGATGGCAGTCATAAACGGAAGGTGCCTGGGTCCCTGAGTCACTGCATGGAAGACAACCACCTAGAACCATTCAGGTGGGAACACCAGTGCTGGGCCATTGCATGAGCAAGAAACATACTTTTATTGTTCAGAATCACCGATACTTTGGGAACATTTGTTAGAGAAGTTGGCGAATTCTAACCGACACATGGGCATGTTCTCTCAGCCAACAGGCCTGTGCAATGTGCCCTCTCTCCCTTCAACATCTTTCCCTTTATTTTATGCCTAGAAAATACCTAATTATCCTTCAGTACTCTGACATCACCTCTTCTGAGAAGCCCACCTTGGTTCTCCAGACTGAGTCAGGAAGGAGCCTCATCTCTAGTGTGTCCCAGAATTCTGTACTTTTCTTCTATCAACGTAGCTCTCTCCATTTGCCCATCTCTTCCAGTTACTAGACTGGGCAGGGACTGTCTCATTCATCTCTGCGCTCCCAGAATAGGGCTTTCCCAGAGTAGACGTTGAATAACTGTTTTTTGAATGAATAAATAAATGGATGAATAAATAGAATAAGTTAATTCATAGATTTGCAAGCGGGCTATTCCTTGATAATAACCTGTACATTTACATAATGACACCTCCCGCACATTGGCTGCTGAGGACAATGTTGGGGAATCTAGGGCCTGCAGCCCAGGCTATTGAGAAACCTATGTAGCAAATTTGTTGGCCAGGGGTTGGCATAAAAGCCAGAGCTGTGGTTTTCTGTGTGTTATGTATATAGATGAGAGAGCAAGAAAAAGTTTGGAAGCCTTAGCAGGGTGAGAAAGGAACATACTTTTATTAAGCATCTACTATGTGCTAGGTAATTTAAGTTTATTATTTCGGTGAGTCTATCTTTATAACAACTCTATAAGTTATCCCTATTATCCCCACTTGGCAAATAAAGAAGCAGGCTTAGAGAAGTTAAGTGACTAGCCCAAGGCCACACAGTTGGTAAGTAGCAGAGCTAGAATCCAAACCAGGTCTGGCTGTCTTCTGAGTGGGGGCTCCTCCCAATGCACCCCAGAGGACAAAGGCCAAACATACCTGGATTCTCCACGACACCCTAGACTTGCACAGCTCTGAAGCCCTCCCATCAGTTCTGGCCCCAGCAGAACACTCAGAATGCTTCCCTGGGCAGCAGTCCATGAACTTGGACTGAGGGGGAGGGTGAAGGGACAGGCTGTTTCCCCCTTCCCCCCTGACCCCGCAGCCCGGGTTCTTTCAGGCAGGTCTGATTTGCACAGCTGCCCCAGACGCTGCGGAAACAAACCCTGGGCTGTTGGGTCAGGTTCCCCTGATTTCTCAGACGAAGGAGCCAGACTGGAGCCAGCACATTTCTCAACGCCCAGGCAACCGCTGACCAGGCCTCCTGGGCTCTGTCTCCACTGGCAGCCGTGAGTGGTGCAGCCTCTTGGCAGGCTGAGCAGCCAGGCCCTGCTGGCAGGTAAGGGCCCAGGGTCCTGGATGCCAAGGACCACCCCCTCTGTCTGGGCAGACAGGGCCAGGAGCTTGGCCAGGAGCCGCAGGCCCTGGTCTAGCCTTCACTTGCCTCAACATCCTGGCAATGGAGCAGGGGCCCCTGGATTGCTGGCAAGAAGTTCAGGAAGGGAAAAGTCCTTCTGGGGTGTGGCTAGCAGGGGAAGTTAGTGGGAGAGAGACCGAGAGGAGTTAGGACCCAAAATGAGCTATCTCATTGGCCAGCATCTTAAGAAGGGCCTCTGCTAGTCGTTGTGATGAACAGGCCATAGCACATGTCCCCAAGGAGCTTGGGGTCTAGAGAGGGAGGTGGACACAGGAAGCATAACCTTAGTACAGTGTCTAAGCTTCTTCGGGGTGCACCACTTACTAGCTGTGTGGCTTTGGACAAATGACGAACTCTCTGGGCCTCAGCTTCCTTATCTGTGAAGTGGGACTAATTATACCCACATAAAGGGTTTGGATGAGAAGCGTATGGGACAAAAGTGCTTAGCAAAGTACCTTGCTCGTTAAAACGGTGCTTTCTAAACGCTGTGTGGATCTGTGTCCTCCCCATGAGAGGGAGTGTGTGCAAGTCAGGAGCTGGGCTTATCTTTCTTTTATAACACTATGGTTTCTAGCCCGGTGCTCAGCAGTTAGTGTCCTAAGTAAGAAAGAGGTTGACTGCCTATCCTGATGGGCTAAAAGCAACTGCCCTCTTTAATAGCTCCCATATGTCAGTCTCTCCCCTATTGGACCTGCTTCTAGGAATCAGCCCTCTTTGAACTGACCGCAATGAAAACCACAAAAGAGGCAGGATGAGGTTGGCCAGCGTAATAATCTCCTAATAACGAGCCTGGGTAATCTAAACTTGATAAGAGTTCCTTGAATAATCAAGGGCAGACAGCAACTGTGAGAATAACTCCTATCTAGACAGAGCTCTCAGTTTGCAAAGCTCTACCACACACATGATTTCATCCGGGGAGCCCAATAAATACGTGTTGATGGAAACGTACACCCGTCTTGTGATACAAGGTATTAGGGTTTTGATTTAACTGATAAGGAAGCCAAGCCTTAGAGAGGTGCATGACATTGCTGGGTAAGATGGGTCCTGTGTGAGGCTACATGTAATGTTCTTTGCACCACACATCTTTCCTATAATAGATGGTAAATGGAGGTATCCAATCACTGACACCCTCCCCCCATCACCACCCTGAGCCAGACAGGAAACCCAACCAACCCACCTGCTCTCAGTGTGCTGGCCTGGAAGATGGGTCTTTGGAGCAACAAGTAAAAGCTATCCCTGCACCCAGTGCCCTGCCCGCAGCAGGCATGTTCCCTGGTGGGCGTGGAAAGATGAGAAGGGGGCAATTGGCAAGCCTGGAATGCAAACAAACAATGAAGCTGGTGAGAGATTGGCTCAGGTCTCTCTTGCTGATGATGGAGGGTGTGTATGATATGGAAATAAAAATTACACAACTGAGCTGTCTCCTGGGAAGGCAGTGGCTAATTAGATGTCTCACAGCACACAGGCTCCTAATCATAGAGCAATCCTCACCCTCGGATTGCAAACCTCAGCCATGAGCGAGGCATGATGCCCAGAGAGGCAGCCGTCTCCTGGGACTCTGGCAGTCACCACCACCAGCACTCAGAGGGCGCCTTCTAGGTGGCAGGCTCTGGGCTGCGGGTTTGCATTCTCAGTGCTTGAATAGAAGTAAATCCTGAGGGTGGAGTGCGGGGTGTCCTCATTTACTAGATGAGGGGGCAGAGGTAAGGGGAGCACCCTGGTCTTGGTGGGGAGGTGAAAGGTGGTCGGTGACTCTAAAAACAAAAGGAAAGTCAGCCCTAAGTCCATAGAGAAAGAGTTGCTTTTGCTTTCTCCTCACCTGGGCATTTTATGGAGTGAAACAGATGACCAGTCCCTGCTTCTTAGAGCTAAAAAGGCCCTCAGACAAGATCCAGGCCAGTGTTCTGCAAACTTTTTCTTTTTTAAGCAACGGGACCCTTTGTTGAAATGGAATCTGTGTGAAACCATGGTAGATAAAACAGAGCCAGAAGGAGCTGCCCTGGTAGGTGTGGGCACCCCATCGATCAGCCTTCTTCCTTTCTTGCTCTCCCCATCACATCTTCCTGGAACCCTAAGGTTCCTTAGAACCCAGTTTGAAAACCACTGTCTGTATTCAACTCTGCTTGCACATGAAGAAACAGAGAGCAGGAGAAGCTCAATGATCTGTCCACCTGTTTGAAAAAGCCAATAAGTAGTAGAGGCAGAACCACAAATCAGGCTTCCTATTATTTGGATTCACAAATCAGGTTTCCTATTATTATTATTTTTTATCTGTGGTATTTGTTTGTTTTTTTAAAAATACATTTTACATTGATTTCAAAGAAGAGAGAAGGAGAGATAGAAACATCAACGATGAGTGAAAATCATTGATCAGTTGCCTCCTGCACGCCCCCCCCCCCCCCACTGGGGATTGAGCCCACAACCTGGGCATGTGCCCTTGACCAGTATCAAACGAACCTTGGAACCTTTAGTCTTCAGGCCAACACTCTATCCAGTGAGCCAAACTGGCTAGGGCCTATTATTTGTTTATTGAAAAGTAATTTGTCCAAGGATTTTTGGCTAGGCCAGGCAGCCTTCACTGCTCTAAACTATGTAGATACATATAGATATAGAAGACATAGATACTAATGCTGCATAGATACAGAGATAAAGATAAAATATGCAATTTATTGAGCATTCTTGGTGCCTTCTATATAGATATATCAGGGACCCAAATTTGGGGGAACTTGGGCCTCATTCCTCAGGGCTGGGGAGACTATCAGGGGCCACCAGGGCTGCCTCACAAACCACCAGATGGAAAGTGCCCATAACAGCGCAGGAGGAGAACAGGGTGGAAGACTTGCCCTGGACTGGCAGGGGGAAGGCTTTGGGAAGGGGAGGACTTGAACCGCCAGAGTTGGGAGCGTTGGTGGGACCATAACAGGGGGAGGCATTGCGAGCAAAGGCTGAGGGGCAGTCAAGTGCAGGGTCTGACTTGGTGAATACATGGAGCCTTCAGAAACTGACCTCAGTCGGTCTCTCACCTGGCTCCTTTCCTAACTGGATCTGTCTATCCCACCCTATCCCCCTCCACAGCCCCACAGCCTCCAGGATCTATATGGGGGCTCAGCCTCTTCCTTTTTAGCAATTGTCCTGAAGATAGGAGCGGAGAGCAGGGGAGAGCAGGACACAGGAAATTAATTTTCCAAGGCTTGTGTGTGTGTGTGTGTGTCAGAGAGAGAGAGAGAGAGAGAAAGAGAGAGAGAGAGAGAGAGAGAGAGAGAGAGAGAGAGGTAAGAAAAATACCATTGACATCAAACACTGTCTGAACCTAGTTCTGTCTTTTAACAAAGGGGTGTAATTCACCTCAAGGTAGTTGTCTGACATAACTTTATTATTATTATTATTATTATTATTATTATTATTATTACTGGAAAATGCTTTATGGGCCTCTTTGGTCCCTGGTCTGGAAGGGGAAGGAGAAATAGAGAGAGCAAAATTGCTCTGCCTAATTGACATTTAGGCTTTGTTCCCTGGGACCTCTGGAGGCTTGATTGGTGAAGGCTGGGGGTACCCTTGGAGAAAGGGCTCCGAAATGGAGGAGGAGGAGCAGAAAAAAGAGGAGGAAGAGGAAGAAGAGCAGGAGGAGCAGCAGCAGAAAGAGCAGGAAGAGAAGGAGGAGGAGAAGGATGCAACCTGAGCAGAGCAGGAGGTGCACTCTGTGGAGACAGGAATGGCTACCCCATTTCTTGCAAATAGAGTGATGTCCTGCCCACTCATATTTCAGCAAAAGCCCAGTGGCCTCAGAACCTTGTGTCAGTGGCATTTTGGAATGAAGGTGGGCACAGGAGAGAGGACTATGGTCTCAGGTGCTTAGAGCAAGAGCAGGTAAACACTTTGGGAGTGTTCATCTGGGGAGGGGGTGTTTCTCAGAGTAGCAGGGAGAGGGCATGAGCTGTCTTATTTGGACAGTATAGTAATGGATGCTGCCAAAAGGCTAAAAGGCGGGGGACTTTGTGTATAATTATACATATAATTACATGTGTGCACATGTTTATGATACCCACAATTATGTGTGTGTTCATCAGTGTCCATATCTGAGTGACTGTGCAGGTAAATGTGTGTGTATCTGAGAGTGTAAGTATATGGGAAAATCGACTATCCTGGGAGTGTGTGTGTGTGTGTGTGTGTGTGTGTGTATGGGGCTCAGACATCAGGACCGGTGGGCACATGTGCACAAATAAACAAATGGTTCCTTTCCTAACAGGAATGTGTGTGTGGATGTGTGAGTGCGTTCCTGAGAACACGTAGGAGTGTGTATGTGTGCCACTGAGTGTGCAGAGGGCTGTGTGGATACTTGTGAATGTGTGCTACCCTATACTGTGTGTGTGTGGACAGACGTGCCAGGGGTGGAGGCAGACCTGGACATCTCTGTAAGGTGTCCTCCAACCCAAAGGCCCAGTGTGGCAGGCGAGGCTCTGGGCAATGGAGAAGGGGCGTGGATGTTCCGAGTGTGCTTGTCCCAGAGCGCTGTTCCTTGCCCAGGACATTCCCACTTTCCATTCTTGCGAAGGAACATAATGTCCACTGGCTCCTCTCCTGCCTGTTGAGTCCAACTTCCCTGCTGCCTGAGGCCGAGAGGCACTTTCTGACCAGGACAAGGAGCATCCAGGGAGCCAAACCCTGGGGCCAGAGTGGGAGGGAGCCACAAGGTCCAACAGTGACAGCGTCCGCAATTGGAGAGCTGCCCCAGGAGTGGTTCAAGTAGCCAGCATTTATAGGCGTTTGCCATGCAGAGCTCCATACAGAGCATTTCACATGGATACATTCATTTAAGCTTCCCTACAGACTCAGTTGCTAGGGCTTACCATGATCTCATTTTGGCAGACGAGGACACGAGGACTCAGATTAAGGAACTTGTTTAAGATGGCAGAGACAGTGAGCAGCAGCCTCCAGCACCTCCCATGTAGCCCATCACCCTCCGTGGGCAGAAGGCTCATGGGCCTCTTGGCCCCCAAATGATTGTACACAGCCTAGCCAGCTTCACCTTCTTTAAACAGCCCTTTGGCACCTGATGGTCTACGTTGTGTCAGGCTACATGCTGAACCTTTTCATGTTATATGTGGTATGCATTCTGCTTTCCATTTATTACCACAATTCATTTCCAGAACTGTATTATAAGTTATAAGGTTGATATAACTTCCATTTTACACTCAAGGAAACTAAGGATCAGAGAGGTTAAGTCACTTTCCCAAAGATACACAGCTCATAAAAGTTGGAACCAGAATTTGCACTTTGGTCTGACTCTAACGCCTATGTTTTTAATGATTGCATCATCACATTTCAGCCCCCACGATACTCCTGTGAGGGAGGAAATATTTAGCCTAGGTTCTGAGACAGGGCACAGAATTGGTAAGTAATAATTACATATGCTGTCAGAGGGTACTAGACTTATTGGGGTGAGCCTGGTTATATAAATGTCTAATCACTATGTGGTACACCTGAAACTAATGTAAAACTGTGTCACCTTTAATTAAAAAATGAAAAGTAATTCTCCCAAGAACACATACTGAGCAAGGAGCAGAGGCAGGATGAACTCAGGTCTACGGCGACTTCAGTGTGCTCCTGCAGATGCACACCTGAGACTGCATTATAAAATGTGTGTGTGTGCATGTGTGTGCGCACACACACACACTTGTGAGTTGGACCGTTCCATTTTTTTCCTGCAACCTCACAACCTCAATCTGTCAGCTCTAGCCAAAATGGGTCTCTCTCCTTCCAGGGAAGCCACCCTTCTCACTTAGCTCAACACTCCCCTTCTCAGATTTCTCATGGTCCCGGAGTGCACCCAGGTACCTCCCTCAGAGCCTGATTCTCCCCAACCTGACTGAGTTTTTCAGCTCATTCTTCTTTGTGTGGCCCCATCGCCATGTCAAGTCTGGGACTCCCCATTACCACAGCTTTTCACAGGGATAGGCCTTTGGGAAAAGTAGAAACTCAGCCCTAACCAGTTTGGCTTAGTGGATAGAATGTCGGCCTTCGGACTGAAAAGTTCCAGGTTCGATTCTGGTCAAGGGCATGTACCTTGGTTGCGGGCACATCCCCAGTTGGGGGTGTGCAGAAGGCAGCTGATCGATGTTTCTCTCTCATCGATGTTTCTAACTGTCTATCCCTCTCCCTTCCTTTCTGTAAAAAAATCAATAAAATATATATTTTTTTAAAAAGTGGAGACTCAGACTGTACCCATTGCTCATCCTGATGATGAGGGTGTGTCCTGAGTCACCAGGAGCCCGAACATCTATCCATCCATCCAAAACATATGTGTTAAACACCTACTATGTTCTAGGATTCCAGTCTAGGTACAAAAAATAAAACCAGATAAATGCACCTGCCCTCATGGGTCTTACCATCTAGGAGGGAGAGAAAGACAATAAATAATAAACAATAAATGAATCATAGAGTATGTCAGATGATGACTAAAAGGAAAAAAAAACAGCATAGTTCTAAAGCCCATTGAGAAGGTGACCTTCAAGCAAGACTTGAAGGAAGGAGTGAGTGAGCCATGTGGATGTCTATGGGAAGGAAGAGTGCTCTGGGTGGAAAAACAGCAAGTGCAAAGGCCCTGGGGTAGATGTGTGTCAGTGTGGCTGGAGTGGAGTGAGCTGGGGGAGAGTAACAGGGGAGCAGTCAGATCATGGGGAGACTTGATGGCCACTGTAAGGACTTGGACTTGGACTCTGAAGAAGAGGGAGGCTTTAGAGGGTCTTCTTCCTCCCCACTTCAACCCCAGATCCTTGCTTTGCTGTCTTCTTATCATTCAAATGTGGACCAAAACTGTCTCCTCAGGGAGGCCTTTCCTAGGACCACCTTGTCTAAGTGGTACTCCACACCTCACCATGCACTCTTCACCACAAACACCACGTCTCATCTTCCCATAGCACTCGCTGTTCTGGGAATGAGCTAATATGGATTTTTCTAGGTTCCAGTGTTTATTCTGTGCCTTTGCCAATCAGGGTGGAAGTTCTTTGAGAGCACGGGGGTCTGTGTCTTTCTCATTTAGTGTGGAATCCCCTCTGCCTAGCATAGCATAGAGCATTATACAACGAGGTAGCAAGCAGCCTGTGATACCCCCATATGCCAGCCTGTTAACACTGTGATGTACTCTTACTAACACTGATGTACTCAAGTTACAACAAGCTAAAAAAAAAAACACTTGCTGTTTTTCCACCCAGAGCACTCTTCCTTCCCACAGACATCCACATGGCTCACTCACTCCCTCCTTCAAGTCTTGCTTGAAGGTCACCTTCTCAACGGGCTTTAGAACTATGCTGTTTAACAGGACACTGTCCTAAGCCGTGGTCCTGTTGGGGAAGCAGGAGCCCACTTTCTGCAGAAATGCCATCCTGCCCCTCCGCCAGCTGCCACCATCCTCCTGAAATGCCTTCCTAATACCTATTAAAATTGAATATGAGGTTTAAACCCAAGTTACAACAAGCTAAAAGAAACCACTTGCAAAGCTGAGCCCTCATCTTCGCCCTAATCGAGGTCATCAAAAAATAACTAGCTCTTTTCATAGAAATTCATGGTATTGCCCTGCCAGTCCAGCCATGAAGCTGTTGCCTAGAGAATTCCATGGAAGAAAAGGAAACGAAAAGTAACCAAGAACCTACCAGGTGCTTCACACGGATCGTATCACCCAGGCTCCCCAGGCAGCCTGCAGTGTAATGGTATTGCACCTGCTTTACAGACAGGAGGCCGAGGCTCAGACGTCTGGTAACTGTCCCTGTCTCAGTATTACACGGTGAGTTATGGCAAAGCCAGGATTCAGTCTTAGGGCTGACTGATGGCACATCCCTGTGTTCACCAGCTCTGATTCAGCACGAATATTCTTTTCTTTGGAGGACTTAGGAGAACCAAGAATTGGAAAACAAGAAAAATAAGGAACCTGTTTCAATGGAGCTGGAGTTGGTGAGAGCAGCTCATCACTTGTGCCAGAGGAGCCCCACGCTGCCCAAGCAGGAACACCCAGCACCTTGGATCCTGGCGCTGGGACAGCCCAGTCCTCCTCACCAGCCAGGGCACTTGGAGCAGCCCTGACGTCCCACTCACCCGACTGAGTGCCCCACAGGGAGTCTCGGGCTGCCTGCCTGTTTTCCAGACTAAACATTCCCTCCTCCCAGCTCTCCCTGCTCCACTGGGCCAGAGTGCTCTAGGAGAGTCTCAGCAAGACAAGTGAAGGAGAGTTTACACGTGTCTGTGGACACCCTGGGGGGAGAGGTGGGCATGTGTCCAGGCTTACAAACACACGCACAGGGAGAGTGAGCCTTTGCACACTGATTGGGGGAGGCAGGCCAGCCCAGAGATTCACAAATACCACACACACACACAC
>PVJC01007077.1:0-52707 GCA_004026665.1 Murina feae
CCTCCCTCCCTCCCCTCCTTACCCTCCCTCCCTCTCTCCCTCCCTCCCTCCCTCCCTTCCCCTGTCCTTTCCCCTCCTTTCCCTCTCTCCTCCCTTTCTTCCCTCCCACCCCAGTATTGAGTTCTCAATACTGAAGCCCTTATTCAGAGTAACATATATTTGAGTTTCACTGTAAAAGATCTTACAGACCCACAGTTTCCTCAAATATATAAACTCAAATATATGTTACTCTTTGTGCCAAGTAAATGAACCCAGCTTTCAAACATTTCTGTTTGAAATGTTTATTTCAAGGGTTATTTTCTAAATTGTAAACCTTACTTAATATTCCTGGATAAGGCTATTCAATAACTAGTGATATTGTTTGATTTCATCTTTGATAGAGGATGACTTAGAGAAGGAGAAAAAATGTTTTATTTTGGTGTTTTTTGACAGTTACAATATAGTTTGAATTTGTTCTGCTCTTTTCCTCTTTCATGTAATTTATAATTATTTATTAATGGAAGGGCTATTGAATTAGTTACTGTCATTGATAAAATAATTATATTTCTAGGTTTTCCCACCTTAGATCTTTCCTTTTCATACCTGATTTTAATTTTCTTAAACCATTTCTTTTTTTTCTACCATTACATTAAGTTTTTTAAAAATCAATAATCAATTTTGTATATGTTGAAATATTTAAAAAATATTTTTATTGATTTCAGAGAGGAAGGGAGAGGGAAAGAGAGAGAAACATCAATGATGAGAGAGAACCATTGATTGGCTGCCTTCTGCAGCCCCACACTGGGGATCTAGCCTGAAACCCAGGCATGAGCCCAGACCGGTAATTCAACCATGATCTCCTGGCTCATAGGTTGATGCTCAATCATTGAGCCACCATAACCAGGCTGCATACCATATATTGAAATCTTATTTCTCCTCCATATGTATGCTTTTTCTCTCCAATCACTTAACTTGCTCATTTCATCTCATTTTGCTTCCTCTTTCCCATTCTGTCTCCCATATTCTTTCCCTTGTTTGCATCATTCCTATGATGGCCCTGTCTTTCCCCACTGCTTTTCAGCCAGTTTGACCTTATCTGTTTCCCTACTATTTCTCTCCACAGCTCATGTCTCTTTGCTTTGGGTTTTTATTTTCTGGAACAATTTATTCATTATTTTAAAAAAAATTCATGGTGACACTGATGGTTCCTATTATCATTTACTCCTTCTCAGAGTTCCTTCTGGAAGGGACTGGTTTCTCTTGTTCTTCCACTCCTCTTACACCCTCTGGGATGCCAGGGATGGTCTTGGGCACAGTCCTCGCGCATCCTTACCCATTGGGTTTAAAGAGGTGGGTTCTACCTGACAGGTTCTTCCCAGGAGCTCAGCAAGGTGGCCAGCTCTAGCTGTTAGCAGGCCCCATTGTTATGACACACGCAGGTGTGAGTGAGACAGTTATAATCTTCACTGCCTCCCAGTTGGCTGAGATTGGCAGCTCCAGGTGATTCATGATGTCCTCCTTTTGGGAAGCTGTCTCCCCTACGGGCTGCTTCCTGACAGCCGGTCTCTGGGTGACTCCTGCCCCCCCCCCCACTCCTGCCCTTCTCCGAATGCAACCACAGCCCCTGTGCTGGGTCCCTGTCAGCCCCAGCCCTCACTCCTACTCCAGGATGTCAGGGCTGGGCTTCAGGGTTTACTCCTTCTTGTTTTGGGTAATCTCTGAGATGAGAAGGGGCCATTGTTTTAAAGTCAAAAGTGCCCTGTTCACTGTGGATCTAACCTTATTTTCTGCAAAATGTGATGCCATCATTAGTTGTTTACATTTATTAATCCATCAATGTGCCTGCAAAGCTTCCTTCCTCTCTCTCTTCCTTTCATTTTAAACTTATCTTTATCGTTGAAAGTATGATAAATGTCCCCCTTATTTTCCCCATTGACCCCCCCTCCCCACCCCACACTTGCGCCTCCCAGGCCCTCACCACACCATTATCTGTGTCCGTGGCTATGCATGTATACATGTATATTCCCCAGGTAATCTCCCCGTCCATAGCCCTTGCCCCCGCCTTCCCTCTGCTGTTTTCCTCAGATTTGTCAGTCTGTTCCAGGCTTCTATGTCTCTGGATCTATTTTGTTCATCAGTTTATTTTGTTCATTAGATTCCACATGTGGTGAGATTACATGATACCTATCTTTCTCTGACTGGCTTATTTCACTTAGCATAATACTCTCCAGGTCCCTTCATGCTGTCTCAAAAGGTAAGAGTTCTTTCTTTTTTTACAGCTGTATGTATCCTATGGTGTAAATGTACCACAGTTTTTTTTATCCACTGATGAGCACTTGGGCTGTTTCCAGATCTTAACTATTGTAAATTGTGCTGCTATGAACAGGGGTGCCTACATTCTTTCTGATTGGTGTTTTGGGTTTCTTAGGGTATGTTCCTAGAAGTGGGATCACTGGGTCAAATGGTAGTTCCATTTTTAATTTTTTGAGGAAACTCCATACTGTTCTCCACAGTGGCTGCACCAGTCTGCATTCCCACTGATCAGTGACTTTGAGCATTTTTTCATGTCCGTTGGCCGTCTTGTATGTCCACTTTGGAGAAGTGTCTCTTTAGGTCCTTTGCCCAGTTTTTAATTGGATTGTTTGTCTTTCTTTTGTTAAGTTGTGTGAGTTCCTTATATATTTTGGAAATTAACCCTTTATCAGATGTATCATTGCCAAATACGTTCTCTTATACAGTGGGCTCCCTTTTAACTTTGTTGAGGTTTCTTTTGCTATGAAGATGCTTTTTATTTTGATGTAGTTTCATTTGTTTCTTTTCTCCTTTAGTTTCCCTTGCCCTCGAAGATGTATTGGCAAATATATTGCTATGAGAGATGTCTGAGATTTTGCTGCCTGTGGTTTCTTCTAGGATTTTTATGGTTTCATGACTTACATTCAAGTCTTTTATCCATTTTGAGTTTAGCTTAAAGCAGTTAGTCTTCCTATTCAAAGTGGGAAAAGTGGTGTGAGAAAGTCCTCTATCTATTTCCAAGACAGAGGCAGAAACCAATGATATTACTAACTAGGGGCCCG
The DNA here is from genome assembly GCA_004026665.1 of Murina feae. NCBI lineage: Eukaryota > Metazoa > Chordata > Mammalia > Chiroptera > Vespertilionidae > Murina > Murina feae. The sequence goes on from PVJC01007077.1 coordinate 3,054, forward strand.
GTGCACAAAAATTTGTGCACTCGGGGTGGAGGGAGTCCCTCAGCCCGGCCTGTGCCCTCTCACAGTCTGGGACCCCTCAGTGGATGTCCTATGATGGCCCCAGTCTGCCAGGCGCCTTTTGTGTGTGTGTGTGTGTGTGTGTATGTGTGTGTGTCATCACTGAGGACCTGCCCCCAGCCCCATCAGAGGCTCGGAGCAGTCCTCCTGTGTGTGTCTACCTGCTGGGGGCCTGCCACCAGGCACACCGTGGAGGCTTGGAGCAGGCACCCCCTCTATGATGATCTCTCAGACTCTTGCCCTCCCCAGCATGTTGTTCTCTTTTTTGAGCTGTGACCAGGGCTGCGGGCGGCCTGCCTCCCAAGCTTGCCTACTGCCCATCTTCCTCCATCCACCAGAAAGCAGGGAAAACCCCCCTCGTGGTCAGGCCAGCCTTTTCCTGCTCCCTGATCCTCGGAAGGGACCTGGGAAGCCGCCAAGCAGGCTGCCAACTCTTTCCCACTCACCCGTCCCCTGCTGCCTTCCTTTCCCACTTCCCGGTGCTGCCAAGGGGTCTGGGGAGCTGCCAAGCAGGACCCCGGCCCCTGCAGCCTTGCTTTCCCGCTCACCGATGCCCCGCAAAGGGCCTGGGCAGCCACCAAGCAGGCCACTGGCCCCTTGCCGCCTCTTACCCGCTTCCCAGTGCCCTCCAACCCTGCCACCTCTTTCCCATCACGGGTCCTGGGTCCTGTGCTGTCCTGCCCTGCAGCCGCTCTGTGCACTCGGGAGGTCCCTCAGCCCAGCCTGTGCCCTCTCGCAGTCTGGGACCCCTCGGGGGATGCCCACCTGCTGGCGTGCCTGATCAGCCTGGGTGAGGGGCTTTAAGGCTGCCCACAGCTCCCATTGCCCAACGTCCCAGCAAGGCCGGCTGGACACAGGTTCTGGAGTTTTTTCTCCTATAATTGATACTGTTCCTTGAAGGCCTGGGGTAATTGATACACTGTTCCTTTAAGGCAGCCTTCTAACTACTAACGAAGCCTCCTCTTTGCTTCACCTCGCAGCGTCTATAATGAAACAATTGTTACTTTTACTGGTTAGGCCGGAGCTGCTCTTTCCTTCAGCTCCGGAGGATTCTATGATTGTTACAATGTTTCAAAACTGCTAGAGGCAGTTTAATCGGAGCTGAGCTGAGCGGGCGCAGCTTCACTTTCGCTCCTGCCGCAATGGAAAGGGCTGTTTACTCAGGTCCGTGAGTGGCGGCCGCCATGTTGGCTGGGCTAATTTGCATACAGCCGCTCTGATTGGCTGGTGGGCGTGGCTTACTCTGTCTCGGAGAAATGGTTAATTTTAATATTTCGCTTTATTAGTTTAGATAATATAGTGGCTTAATACAATTTTGGGGGCCCCACTAACAGAATTAGAATCTGGGTCCCATTTCTCACTTGCAATGAAACCTATGTGCCTTGGTTTCTCATCTATAGAGTGGTGGAGAAAATTGAATCTTTCTCCAAGAGTGGTTGTGGGAGTAGATTAATTAATACACATAAAGTGCCTATAACTGCACCTGGAGAAACGTAGGTATTGATAAACGTAACTGTTATCATCACCTCACCATCATCATCTTCATCTTCATCTTGATTATTTGAAGCAGGAAGTTTCCCAGAGGTGAGGACGACGGAGCCCCTAAGCACTAGGATGCTTGCATGCACAACTCCGGAGACCAGGTTCTGTGACGCAGGTCTAATTTTATTGAGGAAGTACAGCAGTATATATAATGGAGGTGGCCAATCATAGAACGTCTTATTAGGGAGCCAATGAATGTCAAGGTCAGGGTACTGTGTATGTGGCTCTAGGAGGGGCTCAGGTGGGCGTTGCCATCTTCCTGGTTTGCCAGAAAGATCTGAACTGCTGGAGTGTGCTCACAACGTTGCATCAGCCACTGCACCGAGATAAACCTCCTGTGCTCTACCTACAATTATCTAATATAATAAAAGAGAAACATGCAAATTGACCATTACCACCAGCCAATCAGAGCGGCTGTATGCAAATTAACCCAGCCAAGATGGAGGCCAACAGCCATGGAGCTAGAGTATACCAAAGGCTTCTGTTGCAACTGCCTGCCTAGGCTGGCTGAGCCTCTGCTCACAGCCACGCCCACCAGCCAATCAGAGCGGCTGTATGCAAATTAACCCAGCCAAGATGGAGGCTGGCAGGGCGGCTCTGCACTGGGAGCCTCCACGGCCGGCATAGCTGTGCCAGGTGTGTCAGCTCAGTGGGAGTGGGGCTCTGGCCTGGGGCCTCCTTGGGGTGTCGAGGAGCAGCTGTCCTGGGTCTGCTGCCTGGCTCCACCCCCTGGGGGCCTCCCCGGGGCATGCAGGAGCACGGGGCCTCTGCAGGGTGTGCAGGAGCAGCCGTCCTGGGTCTGCTGCCTGGCTTTGCCCCCTGGGGGCCTCTGCAGGACATCCAGGAATGCCTGTCCTGGGTCCACTGCCTGGCTCTGCCCTGGGGGCCTCCGCAGGGTCTCCAGGAACACCCGTCCAGGGTCCGCTACCTTCACCCGCCCCCTAGGGGCCTCCACAGGAGGGAGCGTCTGCTGTACAGTGTGGAGAATCCGAAGCCAGTTCACTGCCCGGCTCCACCCCAGGTGTGTTTGCTCAGCAACAGGGCCCCACCAAGGGATTGTGCACCAGCGTCCACCCCTGGCTTGCCACCCAACTCTGCACCAGGTGTGTCCCCTCAGCGGTGTGGGCCCACCGGGCGTGTGCAATCGTGGGCCCTCTGGTGGGAAATGTCCAGGCCTGCACTCACCAGCCTTCCCACCCCCCAGTGCACGAACCCTGAAGGGGCTGTGAGCAGCCTGAAAATGGCTCTCAGCCCGTTACCCAGGCTGACCAGGCATGCCAGCAGGTGGACATCCCCCTCAAGGTGTCCCAGACTGCAAGAGGGTACAGGCCGGGCTGAGGGACCCCCACCCCCCGAGTGCACAAATTTTTGTGCACCGGGCCCCTAGTTGTTGATATATATTTGCTTCATTAAGAAAATGTTTAAGTACTAATAGGAGCCTTTGTTTACTGAAACAACTTCCAGAGCTAATTAACAGAGGTGATCAGATTATCTCTCTCTCTATATATAAAACCCTAATATGCAAATAGACCGAACAGTGGAACAGCCAAACAACCAAACAACTGGTCACTATGATGTGGCTGACCACCAGGGGGCATGCACAGAACATGGCAGGCATCTTCAGCAGGCAGCAGAGTGGAACATGGTGGAGCAGGAGAGTGGGGGCACCAGACCAAGGTGGGGCACGCGTTGCTGTCATCCGGGCGAGCCTCTGGTGGTTACTGAAAATTCTTTGTTCCCACGTGTCGTGGTCCCATCAGGCGCTGGCCTTGCTTGCACCTGCTGCTGGTGCCTGGTGCCTGCCCTGGTCACTTAGCACTGTTAGCGGGTATGAGTGGTGGCTCCAGTCCCGATCACCCCTTAGGGCTTCTCCACCTCCCCCAGCTGCTGAGGGGCGATTGGGGCAGCAGCCGCAACTCACACCGGCTGTAGGCGCTGGCCCCATTTGCTTCATGCCATCAGTGGGTGCGAGCGGAGCCGGTGTTGGCCATATGTGGAACCAGCGGCAGTGGGCATGAGGCTGCTAGCAGACAGGGGACCGGGGGCCATGGTTGGAGGGGCCAGGAGGGGGCACGGAATATGGGCTGTGCCCATCACAGCCTTGGGGCCCACAGTTCCTTTCAAGGTGCACAAATTTGTGCACTGGGCCCCTAGTAAATCCATAAAATTTTAAACTGTTAACATTTATAAAATTTTTTCAAACTGTTTCAAGGTCTTTACAACTGTGCACAAACAATAATGCAGAGAAGGCTTGTGCTTTGGGCTCTCTCTGCTTCTGCATGGGGCCTCCTGGTTGTTTTCTATCTGTTGGTTTTGAAAAAGGCATAGATACATGTGGAAATTTGAGGTGACAGGTGAGAGATATATAATCAAAAAAAGAAAACAAATTATGAAGGGGACTTGTTTTGAAGAAGTTGAGTCTAAAGTTGTCATATTGCATTTTAAAATCGAATTTTCCACAGCAACTTCACTTCCTTTAAAATATCTAACTCACAGGAGTGGTGCAGGATGTAATTGAGAGGTAATTAAAATCAAGTCTTAATTTAAGGTTTCACAGAAATGATGCTGAATACTAATTTGATATAGACTGTTGAGCATTTAAAAGATGCTTGAGAGAGCCAAATGTTTCAAGTCTCCCCTTGATTTGATAAGGCTGAAGTGGAATACTACACAAAGGAGCTTTCAGGTAAGAATTGGTAGGGAGACTTTAGAAATAATATGATCTATGCAAAGACCAATGACAGATGAATATCCAATCATTTTAGAGCAGAGGTCATATTACTTCTTGTTGAAATGTGTTGATGGCACATCTCTTTGTACAGGATCATCAATGCTTATTGTTAGTTCAGGAATTATATTACGTATGTGACCGAACCTTCCAGTTGGAGGGACTTGGGTGCAGGAACCGCCTCACAATCTTCCGGGCATGCAGTAATTTAGTCTTCGAGTAAATTTCTATCTGAAGCTCAGGCCCGTCTAAGTTTGTGGCGTTTGTAATTGTTACAGAAACCCATTGGACTAAATCTGTGTCCCTATTACTTAAACCCTGGAGCCACGCTTTTCCTCCTCCGTCACATTAAGAACAACCACTTTTCAGAAAACTGCCAGGGGAGAGCTTGCTGTGCTGGGTGGTGGACGTGAGCTTTGGGTTACCCGTCTTGAATTAACATGCTGTCTGTTCTGTCCACAAGTGGTGTGACAGGCTAGTAATTTTCCTCAGTCTCATATGCATCTGTGGGTCTCTAAATAAAGATTGTTGCCTTCATTATGCCAGGGGTGGACACATGGCTATTTTTTCTCAAAGTTATGTCCTGCGTGCTGAGCACTGTACATGGCAAAAAGTGGAGGCCTTGTATGAGGTCTGTGTCTAATAGATAACCAATTAGACTCATTATTAGTTCATCAGGGTCATTTTAAAAAAATATATATATTTTATTGATTTTTTTCAGAGAGGAAGGGAGAGGGACAGAGAGTTAGAAACATGGATGAGAGAGAAACATCGATCAGCTGCCTCCTGCATACCCCCCACTGGGGATGTGCCTGCAACAAAGGTAAATGCCCTTTATAGGATTCAAACTCAGGACCCTTGAGTCTGCAAGCTGACACTCTATCCACTGAGCCAAACCAGTTAGGTCTCATCAGGATCATTTGAAGTCATCTGATGTACAACCTGACTTACAACTCAAAACGTTTATTTAGAAAGTAGGAGCCCACCATGCAATTCAAAATCAGACCCTCCCCCAGTGCAGGCTCCCAGAGGCCTCTGCCGCCCTGCCTCCGACACTGCGCAAGCAACCTCCTTCTGTCTGGTCAACCCGTTAGGGTGTCCCGGTTAATTAGTATATTCCTCTATTTTATATATATGGATAGTTTCCATGGTATGTGATCCGATTCATGATGAGACAACCTTATTCTTGCCATCCTCTCACTTATACTAACCTTTCCCTTCTACTGTCTCAGGATCTATCTGTTCTTCAAGGCCCAATTCAAACTCTACCATTTACTCAAGCCTGTTTTGAATGCTCTAAATCCATAGAACTTTACAAACTTCAAAAGCGCTTTTTTGTTGTCTTTGGTTAAGCATCACTAACACTAACGTTTTGACTTTTGATGGTGGCCTCTCAAGGCACTGATGCTTTGGTATGCTGCAGTTCCTCTTCCTCCCAATTCGTACCCAGGCCAGGAAGATCATTTCCTGCCCGGCAATTAGTGACGGTCAAGCTTCACATTAAGAAACTCAAAGACAGGCTTTCCATGGTTAGATGAGCCTTCAAACTTTCTTTGGTCTCAAGTAAAATACCCCTTCATGAACTTCTGGATAAAATTTATTATTTTTCCTTCCCACTTTGACATTTACTCACAGTTGATTAAAATCCTGCTATTTATTTGCGATTCAGATTTTATTATTTATTTTAACTTTGAATTTTTCCTGAGCTTTTCATCAATGTATTTTTAAAACTTTAGCTTGCATTCAAGTTTAAGCAAAGACCCTGCTATGTAGTTTTAAAAAGTTCTAAATATCATATTTAAATAACCCAATGTAATATTTATTTTTCTGAAAAGAGTTTCTACAAGAATATATAATGCAAAATAACTAGAAAAAGCAAGTAATATCTTCTCTGAGCTCAAAGAATGTGTTCCCTTTGCTTTTTATAAACGAGTAGAGTTTTATTATAGAAGTTGGGTGGGTTTGGGAGCCAGAGCTGGAATGTGCTTTTCTGGGTAAAGATGAAGAGGCAGTGCTATTCTAAACCATCAGAACTTGAGGCAAGTATTTAGGATGCGTCCCGATAAAGCTTTTCTCCTGGAATGTGTGCTGACCTGCCATGCTGTGCAGTGACCCACAGAGAGTGTCTTTCAAAGCTCATGGTCACACCAGTCTCAACAGCACAGGACACTCTATTATGTTTTCTGATAAAACTGTGCTTTCATAATGAACCTAAAGTCATAGCTATGTCCTCATGATGGCTGGCATTGGCTGATGTGTAATGGTTATATATTTGTCTTATAAATATATTCTTTTAAATCTCCAATATTTATGTTATATGTAAGCTCTTATTTTTAAAGTATAGTGCATATGTGTGGGCAAACAGACTTTAAAACATCCCTCAAATTAAGAGTAAACACATTTCTAAAATTCATATTTTCAAGGCTTCATATAGTCTTTAAATTTTTTTATTAATAGAAGTGTGAAATAAAAATTAATTTTAATATTTTTCTTTAAAGCTTTGATCTTTAAAATAATTATTGAATAAACTTAGGCATAGAAATAAAGGAAAGGTTTTGTTGGCATACAACAATCAATGAAGAGTTCTGTAGGCTGCTCATATAGGGACTACACTGTGCTCATTAAGTCACCATGAAAGACAGGCCTTCCTGTTTAATTTTCCCCAAGGGAACAATTCTTCATTGTCTCCCTCTAACTCGAATGTTCAGGCTCATTGTTTCCTTCTTCTCTTGGTTTTGTGCTCTGCGTATGGCCTTGCCCTACAATGCTGAGGGCCCCGGAAGTTTGGGAGTTACTACAGTCATGGATCAATGAGTAGAAACTGTCTTCCCACAACAGAGCACCTGGAATCACTTTCATTATTAGCTTGGCTTCTTTGAGGAAGGCGATGTTTCAGTCTTCTCATTTCACAGTCACTTAAAAGCATTCACATTGATCTGACATTTTTTGGAGTCTCTCAGTGTCATGGACTCCATGCCACATGCGCAGGAGGAATCCCCATCAGAGAAGGCACCCTGTCCCTCTCTGGGATCTCTATGGACAAAGAAGAGACATGGGTGGTTGCTGTACACTGAGAGGGACACTGTAAGAGCAGTATGCCTAGAATGCTATCAGTGACCTCTACCTGGGGGATGTAGGTCCTGAAAAGTTTTCTAATCATAATCATTTGAAAGTGGATCAAAGGCTGCTTCTGGTCAAGATGAGAGTGTAGGTACATGTGGTACTAGAAGCCTCCCATAACCAAATCAAAATTACAACTAAACTACAGAACCACCATCATTCAAAACTGCCTGAAATCTAGCTGAACGGAAGTCCTACAAGTAGGGATTTAAACAAGAAGCCACATGGAGACTGGTAGGAGGGGTAGACATGGAGAACAGGCTGGTCCCACACCCACATGTAGCTGATAAAAATCAGGAGGGACATCTCATCTGCAGAGGTGCCCCTGAGGAGCAAGAGTAACAGCCCCGCACCAGAACCCCTCACCCAGGCTTCTAGAGCCAGGAAGACAAGTCCCCATAACTTCTGGCTATAAAACCCAGCAGGAATCGAAGCTGAGGGAGAGAGAGAAGGCAGCTGGAGTCCCAGGATTCCTAGTCAAGGGACCAGGCATGAACTTAACTGGACTCACTCCCTCTGAGCCCCGGTGCTGGCGCAGGAGCTTGAAAGACACCAGGGACATAGGGAAGGAACTGAATTGTCCAGCTTCAGGGTGACAGCGGGGAGAGGGGCAGCTTTCTCCCAGACAGAAGTGCTGGCAGGTGGGCGCCAAGTCTGAGTCTCTATCAACCTGGCTCATACTGTTTGCTGTCCTGGTGATGCCCTGAAGCCCCACCCACCTAACTTGTGGACCCACCAAAGCTGTTTCCAGTGGCTTTTCCATATGAAAGGCCTCTCTTGGCTCATGCTTTAGACTTTCCTAAAATCTCTCAGCAGTCTACAAACTCCAAACAAGCAGCATCTGGCTTCAGCGTGCCCTGTGCCTCTTCCTAAGCAGCCTCACTTCCAGTACTAGTGCACTCAGCTTCAGTTCACAGCCACTTCCAAGCTCAGGACAAGTGGAAGCCATCAGCAGATCACTTCATTGCTCACACCAGGTAGTCCCAAGCTGGGTACAGATAGCAGCTTGACCTTGGCCCACATCTCCCAAGAGGTCCCAGAATCCGCACACCAGGTGCCCAGCTTCAGACCACACTAGAACACCACCCAACCACCTCCACAAACAACACGCTTTCAGCCTCAGACTCAGCAGGCACCAGAATCCTGCTAAGACAATGCTGCTCCTGAGGGCCAGGCCCAGCACAACAGCTTCTCCACTGTAATCATGGCCAATCCTCACAACCAATCAGGCGGAGTGTTTGTCCCCCCAAGAGCAATCGAGGATCAACTACAACAAGAGGGTGTACACAACTTACAGAACGACACACCTGAAACTAATATAATATCCTATGTCAACTGTTATTGAAAAATAAAAAAAGTTATTTTAAAAAAAGTGAATCAAGGCTAATTAGGTCCACAAGAGAGTATATAGGGAATCTTCCACATACATTTACAAGGAATGGGTTGGTGACAGTGACTAGTAATTAAGTGTAAAATAATAGATTGGGATGTGATCTGTTTCTCTTCTTGTAAACATTACGGTGCAATACATATTTATTATGGTCCTTATCTCTGTGCATGACATAGTTATTTAAAATCTTTACCAGCAGTTTTGGGATCACAGTGAAACTGAGGTGAAGGTACAGAGCTTTCCATTATGTCCCCCTTCCCCACACATGCAGGCTGCCCTGTCATCAGCATCCCCTGCCACAGTGGTGTGCTTGTTACATTGACCCATTATCACCCAAAGTCCACAGTTTACATAAAGAGTCACTCTCTGGACAACTGTATAATGACATGCACCTGCCACTGTTGTATCATAAGCAGTTTCACTGTCCCCAAAATCCTCTATGCTCTGCCTATTCACGCACCCACAATCCCTGACAAACCCGATCTGTTTACTGTCACCACAGTTTTACTTTTACGGAATGTCATATAAGTGAAATAATACAGTATGTAGTCTTTTCTGATTGGCTTCTTTTGCTTAGTAGTTAGCTTTTAAGTTTTCTCCCTGTATTTTCACGGCTTGATAGCTAATATCTCTTTACTGCTGAATTACATGCCATCGTCTGGGTATACCATAGTTATTTATCCATTCAACTGCTGGAGAGCATCTTGGTGCTTTTGGCAGTTATGAAGAAAGCTGCTGTAAATATCCGTGTCCAGGTTTTGTATGAACATACATTTTCAGCTCAGCTCCTTTGAATAAACACCAAGGAGTGTGATTGCTGGATTTTTTGTTTGTTTTCGTTGACTTAATGGAGTACAGCACCTTGAAGGCAGAGGCTGTGTGAACTGTTCCCAGTACCTGTCATGGAATTACCTAGCTCAGTCTGACCCTGCACAACTCTGACACACTGTCTCCATAAACACTTACATTATCTATAATAATAAAAGTATAATATGCTAATTAGACCAGACATCCTTCCAGACGACCTTCTGGATGAAAGCTGGGGCTTCAAGGGAAGCCTGTGTCCCACATGCCAGAGGGAAGCCGGTGCCGGCAGCCGGGGGAAGGAAGGCCTATTCTTCCATTAATTTCATGCATCGGGCCTCTAGTGTGTATATAATGAAGTGTCCTTTTGCTAAAAGCAAAACATTCTGACCTTAATATGGTTTTCTAATAAACCAATTTTTAGTCCAATTTTATACAGTGACTCCACTAAGATTAATGTCAATACATTTAACTTTCCCAATAATAATTTTTAAAAGTCCTTTAAAATGAGGGAGCTGAAGTAAACAATTTTTAAGATATTTTCCAATTTAATATTTTAGGATCCTAGTTACTATGTTTTATTTACTTTCTCAACTTTAAATTAGGGCTTAAAAATGCAACATGTGAAAATAACATACAGATTTGTCTTCTTTAATGTTTACAGAAGAACAGTGTGGTGGTTTTTACCTCCATAACACTTCATATGTAATATCTATATAGTGCTTTATTTGTTGTTGTTGTTATCCTCACCTGAAGATATTTTTTCCTAATAATTTTTAGAGAGAGTGGAAGAGAGAGGGAAAGACAGAGAGAAACATCTATGTGAGAGAAACACATCAACTGGTTGCCTCCTGCACGCATCCCGACCAGGGCCTGGGCCGGGGGGGGATCCTGCAACCAAGGTAGATGCCCTTGCTCAGAATCGAACCAGGGACCCTTTGGTCTGCAGGCCAGCACTCTATCTGCTGAGCCGAACTGACTAGGCTTTGTAGTGCTTTGTATGTTGTCACTAGAGACGTGGAAAATGAGACGGTAGCATGGAGTGACTTGCACCAGCTCTCCCTGAGAACAGCGGCACAGCCCCCCAGCCTTGGGCAGGCTTTTTCCATTGAACCGATGCTGACGCTTTGGGAAACTGAGCTCCAGAGGTGCTCTGAGCCCACCCGTGCTGTGGTTGAAAGCTGGTCCCCCTTGACTCCTCTCCTTCTTTTGCCGTGTAAACATTCGGTTGTGCAGGACTCCGGGCTCCCATGGTGATTTCTAACTGCAATAGCTGCTGCACTGAGGCAGCAAGTGCACGTGGAACAGGGTGTTACCAGGAGCTGATATCCCTTTCTAGGAACAGAGAAGACATGTTGACAAGCTTCTGGGGATAGCATCAAGAAACTCTGCCAAAGCAGGAAATTAGTCATTGGGGAAGAAGAGATTTTTCCCCAAACACAGTTTATTCAGGAGAGGCTCTGATAACAATATTTGAAAAGATTATAAACTCTTTCCCTACAGGAGAACTGTATGTTTTAGCAGATTGTTGGAGCAGATGGAGATATGACATTCACTCCCATAATTTACATTAACATGTATAAGACAGACTTGCTTTGATTAAAAAAAAAAGCCCAAACCACTTCAAAGATTCAGAAACAGCTTTTCATCAGTTCATTTAATCTCATTTAAAATTTACTTTAGTCTATTTTGCAAAAAAAAGACACATCATAAATTTATACCAGGTACAATGATATACTATCTAAAATCCTTTAAAATGTTCCATCTTCAAACAATTTAATTCATGAAAATGATCTCTTGTTGTCAGACATGTTTATTTCATTATCATGTCCCTGCTCCTGAAATAGAACAGCCAGAGCTGCATCTGCTCAAGGCATTAGAGCGACATTTAAACATCTGCCCAGGATTCTCACACGTTTACGCCAGGACTGGAAATTCTTCTCTCGTTAGTCTATGGCCTCACTTTCATGGAATTAAAATTCTTTCTATTTTGATCAATCCAACACTAGAATTTTCTGCACTTGACACTGATAATGTACTCCTCACCTTGAAAAATTCTATTTAATCCAAGCTATTCTGTTAAAAGTATTTCAAATATTGAGAAGATTGTGGAAATAGAAAAATGACAGGGTCAAACAGATAGGATCTAATCATAGCCAAAGTCTGAGAAAAATTACATGGCCAGTCTTAATCGTCTGGTTAGACCGTAATTAGATGTTCTATACCGTTATCCTTCTTGTACTATATGCTCAGGATTTATTAGGTGATTTTGGTTTTCTTGTTATTGATTGGGCATATTTCCTAAAGCTTAGCTAAATAACGTTTTTCTGGGCTCCAAGGTCAAAGATGGGCAAATTAATACATACAACATTCAGGGTCTGAAATGTAGGGGAGTATTTCATAGCATAGTTCCAATAGCCATTTCACACTGGCCTTGTCTTAATTTGCGCAGTAATGAACTACTGGTATTTATTAAGTTGAAACATGAAAATCCATTTGTAGTAATTTATAACCGTCAAAAAATGGATATACCAAAATCCCATGCATTTTTGTTCTCTTCTATATTGTTATTCAGTCAGTTGAAACCTACACATGAATCATCTTTTCCAAAACAAAGCAAGATTGATGAACTCTGACACAAACCATGACATGTGGTGAGTCAGAACAAGACCAAGTAAATCAGCCAGTATATTAAAGCCCTCATGTGTCAGGCTTTTATGGAGCGGAGTGTAACTCCAGGGCACTGTGCAAAAGCCTACGTGCTTTATGTAAGGAGCAATTAATTAACACCAACCTCAGGGAAGTGTTTTCATGGAACAGAAAGTTAATAGTTAGTCAGGTGACAGAGCCCTGGCCTCTTTCAAGGCCTTGGGTAGGAAATAAGGAGTGTCATGGATACTCCTCTGAACATGAGGAAGCGCTGTTTTCCGCCGAAGTCACAGTGAGCATATTCTGCTTAAGAAGGCCTATTTCAAATGAATGGAGAAGAAAGATCCCTGCAGGACCAATGAGAATAGGAACATCACTGCGTATGGCACATGCTCAGAAACAATTTTAAGTGCATTTTTCAGGACAAGCAAGACATCAAGGAGTGGCGTGCAATAGCAATCTCTTTTGGGCAGTGGAACCTAGAGTATGACCAAGAAACACAACTGGGGGCATGACTCAGGGCTTTCTAGGCACAGGGACTCACCTGTGTAAGAGCAGCCTGAGAGGAGGCTTTGTAAATGTCATTGTCTTGTGACCCATCCCACAGACAGAGAATCTGGGAGGGCTGGGGTAGATCATAGGATAAGGGCTGTCTCTCCAATGAATTGTGTTGGGAAAACTGGACAGCCACATGCAAAAGAATGAAACTGACCACCATTTTATACCATACACAAGCAGTCACTCCAAATGGATTGAAGACTTGAATGTAAGACCTGAGAGCATATGAATCCTGGAAGGAAGCACAGGCAGTGAGCTCCTTGGCACACATTTTGGCAATGCGGTTTTGTATTTGACATCAAAAGCAAAGAAAATAAAAGCAAAAATAAACAAGTTAGACTACATTAAATTAAAAAGCCTCTGCACAGCAAATAAACCATCAATAAAATGGAAAGGAATATATTTGCAAATTGTATAACTGAAAATTGATTAATGTCCAAAATATATAAAAATATTATACAACGCAATAGCAAAAACTAACAACAATAACAAAAGAAAAACCACCCAAAAATCTGATTAAAAAGTGTTTTTTCCAGAGAAGATATACAAATGGACAACAGGTACATGAATAGATGTTCAACATCACTAATCATCAGTAAAATGCAAATCAAAACCACAGTGAGACAGCACCTCACACCTCCAGATTGGCTGTCATAAAAAAGACATAGATAATCAATGTTGGCAAGAATGGTGTAAAGCGAGCCCTCGTGCACTATTGGTGGGACTGTAAATTAGTGCAGTCGCTATGGGAAACAGTATGGCAGTTTCTCAAAAAATTTAAACTAGAACTACCACATGACCCAGCAATTCTACTTCTGAGTATTTATGTGAGGAAAATGAAAACACAAATTTAAAAAGATATATGCACCCCCATGTTCACTGCAGCATTATTTACAACAACCAAGATATGGAAGCAACCCAAGTGTCCATTAATGGATGAAAAAATAAAGAAGTTATGGTGTGTGTGTGTGTGTGTGTGTGTTTCAGGCATAAAAAATAAAATCTTGCCCTAGTCAGGTGGCTTAGTTGGTTAGAGTATTGTCACATACACCAAAAGGTTGTGGATGCAATTCCCAGTCAGGTCACATAACTAGGTCTCAGGTTCCATCCTTGGTCAAATCTTACATGGGAGGCAACAGACTGATGCTTCTCTCTCACACTGATGTTTCTTTCTCTCTCTCACTGTCTCTCTGTCTCTCAAATCAATAAACATATCCTTGGGTGAGGAAATGAATAAATGAATAAATGAATAGATATGCTAATTAGACTGGATAGACCAGACGTCTTTTGGATGTCTGGAACTCCTTCCAGACAAAGCCACAGTGGCTGCAAGGGCCGAGTGAGGGCAGGCTGACATGGTGGATGGCAGTGGCAGCAGCAGTGGGGTGGTGGGGGTGGCACCTTCCCCTGATAGGCCCAGTCACCTCCCAGCACTGTGGCTTCTCCTTCTGCAGAGGCAGAGGGAAAGGGGGCTGCTCAGTCCTGGAGCCTCCCCAGAGGCTATACAGGGTGCAACCGCAGTGCCTCAACTTCCTACAGCCCCTCCCCCAGCCAGCTTGGCCCCAGATCGCCGCCCCCCACCAGTGGGTTGGGGGCGGAGCCAGCGCTAAGAAGCAGTGAGCCAGGCATCTGGTTGAGCCACACTCTGTACCCGCTCCACCCCTGCTCAGCCAGAAACCGGCTCACAGCTGGCGAGCACAGTGGAGGTGGTGTGAGCATCTCCTCACCTCCCATCCAGTGCATGAATTCTGTGCACCAGGCCTCTAGTAAATAAATAAATAAATAAATAAATAAATAAATAAATAAATGAAATCTTTCCATTTGTGTCAACATGGATGGACTTTCAGGATATTATGCTAACTGAAATGAGTCAGAAAGAGAAAGATAAATACTGTATGATGTCACTTATATGTGTAATCTATATAATAAAAGCCCAGCAACCATTATGGCAGAATGACCAGAATGACTGGTCGCTATGATGTGCACTGACCACCAGGGGCAGACGCCCTGGTGGTCGGTGTCCTCCCACAGCTGGAGTGTCATTCAGCCAGAAGCCAGGCTCATGCCTGGCAAGCACAACGGCAGTGGTGGGAGCCTCTCCTCCTTCCGAGGCAGCGCTAAGGAGCAGTGAACCAAAAGGTAAGGAGCAAGTAGATAGGAGCAACGGGTCCCAGATTGCAAGAGGGATGTCTGACTGCCACTTTAGGTCACCAGTTGGACACCCCCTAAGAGGTCACACATTGTGAGAGGGCGCAGGCTGGGATGAGGGATTCCCGCTCCCCAGCATGAATTTCATTTATTTGGGCTTCTAGTCTAAACTAATAAAAGTATAATATTGAAATTGACCATTTCTTCAGGACTCCCACCAGCCAATCAGAGCGGCTGTATGCAAATTAACTCAGCCAAGATAGCGGGCGCCGGCTGCCTCATCCAGGCCCAAGAAGCATTTCTCCCCCTCCCTGATCCTGCAAGGGGACTGAGGAGCGGGAGAAAGGCAGCCGGGGCCAGCAGGGTGAGGTCCCCCGGGTGCCCACCTCGCTGTCTGCCCGGGGAGCCAGAGAAACGGAGAAAGGCACCCCGGTCCTGACTGCTGGGGGCCTCTGATGTGACTGGGGGCAGGCCCCCAGTGAGGACACTCACACACACACAGGCACACACAAAGGTGCCTGCCAGACTGGGGCCATCATAGGACATCCACTGAGGGGTTCTGGACTATGAGTGGGGGCAGGCTGGGTTGAGGGACCCCCATCCTCCCCCTGTGCATAAATTTCATGCACTGGGCCCCTAGTATTAAAAAAAGAAAACAAAAACAAACAAACAAAAGACCCCAAACTCATGGAAATAGAGAGCATACTAGTGGCTTTTTTTGGGGGGGGGTGGGGATAGGGGGATGAAATCAGTGAAGGGAGTCTAAAGGCACAAATTTCCGGTTATAAAATGAACTAGTCCTGCAGATATGATGCACAGCATGGTGACTGTAATTAATACTATTAACTAATTAATATTTGAAAACAGCTAAGAGAGAAAGAAGGGGTGTTTAACTAGTCTAAATGAAAATCAGAATCCAAAAGAGAACAATGAGCCTTTCAAATTCCTGACTGGACATCCCATGGGGAGTCACATTACTTTTCTACAGTCAACACATTAGAGAGAAATGATTGTAGGAGAAGAGTCTGCCTAGAGGAGCTTCAAGCCAGTTGTTTCCAGACTCTTTGATGCTCAAGAACAGACAGCCCCCCTTATTGGTACATCTTATGCACCGGATGGAAAGTGTTAATACTGAAATGCATGCCCCTTAAGTGAAACTTCAAAATCATTACCTGCAGTTCTCCCTCACTCTCCCAGGTCTGAGCACTGTTTCAGCTTTCTTAAATGGTGATAAATACCCACAGTATATAGGGTGTCCCCAAAAATGCATACATAAGTTAGCAGCTGACATGTTTTGAAAACCAAATGCTTTTAAAAATGTTTTTATTGATTTCAGAGAAGAAGGGAGAGGGGGAGATAGAAACATCAATGATAAGAGAGAATCATCAATTGGCTGCTTCCTGTATGCCTCCCACTGGGGGATCGAGCCCGCAACCTGGGCATGTGCCCTGATTAGTAATTAAACAGTGACCTTCTGGTTCATGGGTTGATGCTCAACCACTGAGCCACATGGCCTTGCAAAAAATGAAATTTATTTTTATAAACACTGCCTTTATAATTATTCAAAGTGTGTGTATTCATTTTGGGGGAACACTATATCAGTGGTGTGAACCTTTTTCTCTGCCAAGGGCCATTTGGATATTTATAACATCATTCAGGGACCATGCAAAATTATCAGCTTAAAAATTAGCCTGCTATATTTGGTCAAACAGTTAATTAACTCACCCCTATGGCCCACAGCCTGGATGTTCCTCATACCTGCTCTATATGAAGAACTTAAACAATGCAATAGCAGAAACCAAAATATCTGATTAAAAAATGGGCAGAGGATCTGAATAGACCTTTTTCTAAAGAAGATATACAAATGGACAACAAGTCCAGAGAAGGTGCTGAATATCATTAATCAGCGTACAGGTGTGACTTGGGGGAAGGTGTGGCCAGAGTGCTCAAATAAAAACCCTTTCTTACATTGGTGAGGCTAAGGTCTCTTTTGCATTGACATGGGAGAGTGGATCTTGAAAGTACTCATTACAAGAAAGAAGAACTTGTAACTGTGTGGTGATGGAAGCTAACTAAGCTGTTGTGCTCATCCTGCAGTGTGTCAAATAGTGGTCATTATGCTGTGTGCCTGGCACTGATTCAATGCCATCTGTCAACTGTACTTCAACAAAAAAGAAAGGCTCTTGGGAATGAAAAACATGAAGTAACCAAAAAGGACCTGATTTGGAGGAGGAAAAAGTAACATGCTATTTACAAATATAGTGTGCTGGCGTTTTCTGAAGTTTTGGATATGCTCTGAAAACCTAGTTGAGGTACATTTTCTTGAGGGGAAGTGTGACCAGGGGACAGGTGTGACTCAGGGATAGGTGTAATCCAGGGACAGGTGTGACCCAGGGGACAGGTGTGACAGGAGGTATAGGTGTGACCTGCGGGGTACAAATGTAACTCAGGTGGCAAGTGTAAGGGTGGGAAGGATCTGGTGGGACCTGGGAACAAGTGTGATCCTTGGGATAGATGTGACTCATAGGGTGGTAGGTGTGACCTGGGTGACAGGTGTGACCCAGGGGACAGATGTGACAGGAGCGGGTGTGACTTCTGGGACAGGTGAGCGTGTCCCATGACCTGGAAGCTGGAGGTGTCCTAGTGAGGCCAGCCTCCCATAGGTGTCCACATTGAAGATCCCTGAGCCACAAAAATCACAAATTCAACATCTGTGTCATGAAAATGCCAAGGGAAGCAGCCTTCACAGGTTTTATGAGAGAAATAGGAGAAAGAACCTGGAGGCCGCTGCATCTCCTCTGGCTGGGTCTCACGGCTGTTCCTTGCCTGTGTGCCCCACCATCCCTGGGATCCGAGTGGGGGGAGTTGGGGGGGGACAGTGAGCCCCTGGTGAAGACTTAGAGCCAGGCCCAGGAGACACCTCCCTGCCAACTCCTGCTACTGTCTGTGCCACCTGCAGCTGTTCTGTCCCAGAGCCCAGGTTGCTGGCCAGTTGTGCTATCCCTTGAGTGGCCCGCTGCATGGGGGGAAGGTGGGTCCGGGACCTGGGGTCACTGTGTGGGTGGGGGACCTGCACTCCAGCACAGGGCCTGTGGTAGTTCACTGGTGCAGGTGACAAGCTATCCACGACCCTGCATCCGGTGACCTCAGGGTTGCGGGCCTATTTGGGGCCCACCTCCTGGGGGCACCGAGGGTTCTTCCTCTATGCCCAGGTTGGATGGTGGGTTTCTTTCTTTTTTTTTTTTTAACTTTGAAGAATAATTTATTATTAAATTAAGAAATAATTATAAATAACTTAATTTGAATAATTAAATTAATGTATCTTAATAGTAACACAACTTAAATATTTCATATTTAATTTAATACACTAAAGCTATTCCATTAAACCTAATATATCATAATTTCTGCACTCCTAATTAGGCAATTCTTTGTATTTTAATTTCCCCAGAACCTCAAAAAATAGGTCCAGGTGACTCCCTCCAGGAGCCCTCCCCATCCTTCTCAGTATCAGCTCTATTTAGAGAGATGTCCACACACACACACACCCATAACCTCACCAAGTCACACTCTGCTGAAGGGAAAGGAACTTTAGGCATCTAGAGACCTCATGACCCTTCCATCTTCCAAGGATGTGTTTCTGTGCAGCAGGTCTCCCCAGAAGGTGGAAAGTGAGTGAGTGCCTTTCAATCCCTATAGCATTTCTTGTAATGCTGGTTTGGTGGTGATGAACTCCTTTAGTCTTTTTTTGTCTGGGAAACTCTTTATTTTACCATCTGTTTTGAATGATAACCTTGCTAGGTATAGTAAACTTGGTCTTAGATCCTTGCTTTCCATTACCTTGAGTACTTCATGCCATTGCCTTCTGGCCTGTAGAGTTTCTGATGAGAAATCAGGTGTCAGCCTTATGGAAACTCCTTTGTAGGTAACAGTTTTCTTTCCCCTTGGTGACTTTAAGATTCTCTTTGTCTTTAATTTTTGGCACTTTAATTATGATGTGTCTGGGGATGGGCCTATTTGGGTTCTTCTTGTTTGGAATTCTCTGTGCCTCCTGAATTTGCATGACTTTTTCCTTTATCAGGTTAAGGAAGTTTTCTACCATTCTTTCTTCAAACACCTCTATTTCTTTCTCCCTTTCTCCTCTTCTGGCATACCTACTATTCTAATATTGTTACATTTCATGTTGTCCCACTCCTCCCTTAAGCTGTCCTGTTTTCTAATTTTTTTTTTCTTTTAGTTCTCTGATTGAGTGATATTTTCAACTCTGTCTTCTAATTCACTGATTTAATCCTTAGCTTCCTCTAACTGGCTGTGTATTTCTTCCAATATGTTCTTTATTTGTGTTATGTCATTCTTTATCTCAGATTGTTCTTTTTTCATGCTGTTGAGCATTTTTAGCATCATTATTCTGAACTCTGTTTCAGATAAATTTCTTACCTCTGCTTTATTTATCTCTTCTTCTGGAGAATTCTATAGCTCTTCAATTTGGGGGTTGTTTCTTTGTCTCCTCATTTTGGCTTTCTGTTTGGGTTTGTGACTATGTATTAGGTAGATCCTCTACACCTTTCAATCTCTAGTGCAGGACAGTGTTAAAGGCTGTTTCTGACTAAATAGATCAGGCAAAGACTCAAAACCTCCAGAGATCACCTCTGTCTACAAACTGATAGGATTCTGACTTGAATTTCCCCCTAGGCAATAGTCCTCAGGTGTGGAGTTTTTATTCAACAGGGTGGGGCATTGCTTCTACCAGAAGGCTAATTGCTTTCTTTAATCTCTTCAGTGGCCTCAGGGCAAGGTGTTTTCCAATAGGGTGTGTCAAGTGTCTTCTCCCATGTGGGAAAGATGTCCTCTACTGTGTGAGGGAATGACTTAGCCCAGGAAACTTGGGATGTCTGCCTTCTGAGCTCTTTCCCACAAGTTCCCAGTCCTGGGTTCTGCTCTCACAGCTCTAGTTTACTTCACCCTCCCTCTGCTGGAGCACAATGTGGGTAGTTCCACAGGGAATTTTATGCATTGGCCTTTTAAGAGAATGTCTGAATTTTCAGCTGTTACTTCCTGGCAGACAGCATCCTGCTGCTTTTCACAGCCAGATGTTATGTGGGCACCCTCCTCAGTTCTGGTGCTCTCTCCTGGGGGGTCCAGCATGGGGATTAGATCCCACAGTTCTCAATGGCAACCCCCTACAGCTGAGATACCTCTCTGGGACTTCAGCTGCTGTGTGTTGGAGCCCAACCAGCCCTTTTGCACCTCTGCCCCTCCTACCGGTCTCTATGTGTCTCCACTTTTGGTCCTCAGGTGTCAGTGTTCTCTCCTGAGAGTTTTCCCTTGATTATTTTGGAAGTTTTTCTGTATTTTAATTGTAATTGCAGTTTGTTCCTGTGAGCATGTCTAATGGATGATGGGTTTCTAGTGCAGTGGTATTCTTGGAGGAAAACAAGCCCAGGACTGGAGATCCTATGGTTCCTGGGCTTTGCACAAGGGTCGCAACAGTCACCTCTGGGCTTTGGCTGCATCTGGGCTGGCATGTGTTCTTCCTGCAGCTGACCAGGAACAGGCAGTCTTTCCTAGAGAGATAGAGAGACAGAAAAACAGAGGATGCAGATAGAGATAGAAAGATAGATAAACAGATGATAGGAAGGGGGGGGGGAGAGAGAGAGAGAGAGGTAAACAGGTCATACAGAGGTTAAAAGAGATAGGTTGTAGAAATAAAGAGAGATGATAGAGATAGAAAAATAGATGATACATAGAGATGAAGATAGAAATAGAAAGATATAGAGAGATAAACATGATCAAAGAGATGGAGAGAGTGGTAGACAAGATGAGACAGGTAGAAATAAAGAAAGGGATTGAAAGATAGAGTGAGAGACATGATAGAACTACACATAGATAGAACTACACATGGAGAGATACTGAGATGATAGCCACATACATAGAGATAGAGAAATAAACAGGTGATAGACAGATACAGAGGTAGAGATAAAGAGATAGAGAGAGATAGAGAGAAAACATCATGAGAGGGATCATAGCAGAACGAGGATGATGCCAGGGGTCAGGCAGAGCTTTGGGTTCTTTCCTGGCAGCCTTTGAAGTCACAGGCAGTTCCATTGCATGTGGCCGAACCACAGCAAGTCACTATGGGCCCACATGTCAGGAGTATAGTTGGGGTGGAAGGTATTGCTGAAAACTTAATACTGTCTGCCCCCAGAGGCAACCAGCATTCAGTTCATATGTCATCTTAAACAGCTTCCCAAAGGGACAATGATGCACATTATGCTTCTTTTCTTTAATGTTTAATCTTGGAAATCTCTCCAATGTTAACCCTCGCTCTTGCTCATTTCTTCTAACTATTTCAGTGCACTCCACAGCATGTGTCCACCATTATTTCTAAAATTAGTGTCATACTCATGGAATTACAGGTTATTCCAATTTATCTGCTGTTAGAAAACCATGTTTTGTGATGAATATTGTGCAGTTTTGCAGGATTACCCTTGGGGTAAGTTCTTTGAAATGGAATTGATGAGTCCAAGCACAAGTGCTCTTGAATTTGAGATAGTGCCAAGTTGCCTCTCCAAGGGCTGTGCTAATTTACATTCTTATCAACAGTGACTGAAAGTGCCTTGTCCCACATCTGGGTGTGTACTTGATATCATACAACTTTAATCTTTTTCCCAATTTGACAGGTGAAAAATAGTATTGAGTTATTTTAATTTCTTTACATGAGTGAAACTGAACATATTCTCCTGAACTTATTGGCCTTTTGAACTTCATTTGTGTTTGAAGGTGGGAGGAAGCATTTATCTGTCCATATTATCTTTTCTTATTATTAGTGTGAGTCTTTTGAATATTTAAAATTAGGTTTTGTCATAAAAATTGCACACTTGCATCCATGTCATCATTTGCTTAAGGTATTTATTTGCCATACACTTAAAAAATTTCCTTAATTAAACTGATTAATCTTATATATTTTAGTACTTGGGTTTTGTTGTATTTATAGCTTCTCATTAAAGTTGCAAATACATGCACTTACATTTTTTCTAGAACTTTAGTGACTTCATTTTTAAAAAATGTTTATGTATTTGAAACATTTAGAATTTATTTGCTTCTCACTGCTAATTCATTGATGAAGCAAACATCATCCAAAGAGGGTCATTGACTCCCTCAGCCATACTGCCAGTGAGTGTCAGAGACAAGGCAAGAACCACTGCTTTTTGATATCCAGAGTCTGATAGTTCATTAACAATTGTGAGCAGTAGGATGGGTTCTGGTCAGTTTAAGTAGGGAAGGAATTTATTATGGAGTGTCTATAGCTCACAGAATCTTTCAGAGAGTCACAGAGAAAGTGGGCAGCCCAGGAGTCATGACTGCCAACCACACAGAGGCCTCTGTAATGAAGACATAGTTCCACCGCTGCTCACTGCAGGTGGCAATTGGGTGGGACACCACAGGCTCCACTGCTGTAAATGTCAACTTGCCTCAGCTCATTTGCAGCTCAGTAGGACTTACTGCTACTGCTAGAGATAAGGAAATAGTCATGCTCCAGCCAAAACTTATGAGACTATATCTTATGTTGAGAAATAGAGCAAGGAACTTTGTGCGTCACCTTTTTGTGGTATTTGTGAATAAAAGCTTGCTTCTGCATCTGGTCAGGGCGGCAGTGTCAGTCCTCACTTTGGTGGGGTGCTGGCACTGCAGCCAGCTGGCCAGCTCAATAAATCCTTGCTTGCTGCTTAAGACCTAATTGGAGCTGGTGGTCTTATTCTCGTGAATGTTGCCTCCACAACATTTGGAGGCACTAGCGAGATACCTGGTAGGGGTGAGAGGGACCCCTTATCCAGGGCAGGAGGCTCTCCCCATCCACTGCTGGGCAAGTGGCGAGGACTTATTGAAAAATCCTGCAGAAGGTAAAGGACTGGAAGCGCCTAGGGTGAGATCTCACAGTGGGGAGTCAAGTGGAGGGCTGGATGCAGCACTACCTTCCGACTCCAGCCGGTGACCATGACAGTGGTCACGGCATCTGGCAAGTGTGACTTTTGGTTGCACAGGACTTGTCTGTCTGGTCTTTGTTGTCTTGATCTTTGTTGTCTTGGTGTTTGTTGTCAAAATAGGACAGGAGTCATATACTTCTATGTGCTCCCCACTGCAATGTTTTCTTAAGGATTTCAGGACTTCAAGAAGAGAGCTGGAGATTACGGATATGATATTAATGCTTTTGATTTACTGTACATCTCTGTTGGGGATAGCATCCACTCTGACTGGGAGAGGAAGAGAGCCGAAAACTGCTCCAAAGTGGGTGTAAGATGGGGTAGTGATTGTAGCACCCCACTGAAGTGAGGACTGACACTGCAGCCAGCTGGCCAGCTCAATAAATCCTTGCTTGCTGCTTAAGACCTAATTGGAGCTGGTGGTCTTATTCTCATGAATGTTGGTCCATAATACTGCTATGTTATAACCTGCCACCAGAGGCAGCCAACTTACCTAATACCTGTCTACCTCACTTGCCCAAAGCTGAGTTCTCCAGAGCAGCCTCTATTCCACACTGCTAGATTGCAAACCCAACTCCAAATGGGGCATGCCATCGGCAAAACTTAGGCCACATGTTTGTGCCTTAGGTGCAATTAATTCTAAGAATGCGGAAAACTGGACTTTAAATAAGTTGGCAGTCATGGTGGTTCACTGCAGTCTCCATCCATTCTCTCTCTCTCTCTCTTTCTAAAGATATATTTGTTTGTTTGTTTGTTTGTTTGTTTATGTTAATCCTCAGCCGAGGATATTTTTCCATTGTTTTTAGAGAGAGTGAAGGACAGGGAGAAACATCAATGTGAGAGAAACACATCAATTGGTTGCCTCCTACATGAGCCTGACCAGGGCCTGGGCCAAGGAGGAGCCTGCAACCAATGTACATGCCCTTGACCGGAATTAAACCTGGGACTCTTTGGTCTGCAGGCCAATGCTCTATCCACTATGCCAAACTGTCTCAGGCTCCATCTATTCTCTTTTGATTTGTTACTATGTTACGTGGTCTTTCTTGGGAGCAGAGATCTCTGTTCCCTACATAGTTCCTGAGAAAAGTAGAATATTCTGGCACATTGTCGAAGTCAAAGTCCTCTCACGTCTTTTTATCAGGAGACGAAAACAACTTGAGCCCGGCTGGCATGGCTCAGTGGTTAAGTGGTGACCTGTGAACCAGGAGGTCATGGTTTGATTCTTGGTCAGGGCACATGTCCAGGTTGTGGGCTTCATCCCCAGTGTGGGGCATGCAGGAAGCATCTGGGCAATGATTCTCTCTCATCATTGATGTTTCTCTCTCTCTCTCTCTCTCTCTCTCTCTCTCTCTCTCTCTCTCTCTTTCTCTCTCTCTCTCTCTCTTTCTCTCTCTTCCTCCCTCTCTGAAATGCATAAAAATGATGTTAATAACAAACAAACAACTTATCTGAAGTTGTGGTTTTAGAATCCGGCAGAAACAGAGTTAATTTCCATGTGATTTAGTTATTTTCACTCAAAAAGTAGATCCCATGTAATGCACCCTTATGAAATCTCTGTTGTGAGTAGGACTTGTGTTGCTCTCTACATCACTGAAGGTGGGAGAAGGCTTTTATATTCTACAATAAAAATTTCAACTTGCATAGTTTAAAGTTCAGGAAGAGGGTGGGGAGATATAGTTGTTCATATGAAAACCATCTAGTTTTGGCAACCTTTTGATGTTTTTTTGAATGAAGGTATATTACTTGCTGCTATGACATAATTGAACAGTCATAATGAAAGAAAGAAATTACATAAATAGAACTAAATGGAAAGAATTAATCTCTTAAAGCACCCTACTTGTATGTTGAATTATCAAGTGAAAAAAAAAGTAATGGCAGAACACTTGCCAGATTTAAACTGTACTTTATAGATGAACTAAACATGAACTAGTTTACACTTTCTTTATGAGGAATTAACACGCACTAGTTCTATTTTCTTTATAGAGGAACTAAACATGGAACAGTTTTGAGAATGTCTAGCCTCACTAAGTCATAATTTAGACATTCAATTGGCACATATAAAATTCCTATCCTTAGATTTATTACTTTGACTATTTCATTTGTTACTGTGACTGCTTTCCTATAAACATTCTTAAAGCGCATCCTGTACAGGTACATGAAGACAGAAAGAGTCTGTACTATAAATGCATTAAGAAACTCTGATCACCCTGTGATTTCCTTAATTTTCATAGCAAAATCTATTTTGAAATTAAATATCTTTTGATAAAAAATAATTGTTATCAGCACCTCTGATATAATGGTATTTTGAAGTGAGTGAAAGAAAACAAAAAGTAACCCCACCCCCGCCCCCAGGGATGTGTATTTTTGCATGTGGGAGCTTTTGTGATGGGTCCCTGTGGTCAGCTGTACAGCTTGACTGCAGACGCAGTGCAGAGGAAAGGAGGGAGAGGAAACAGAAATAAGTTGCACAGCATGACTTCTGAAGGTCACATCCATTTTTAGCAGAGTGTTATCTTCATAAAGATTCTAAGCCATTTGAGCCACCTAACTACAAAGTTCCAAACATTTCTCCTGCATTCCAGAGGAATGTCCTGGAATATCTTCTGTCTGTTACCCATGTGATGACTGAGCTCCCAGGATTTCTGATTGCTTGAGCATGATTGTTGAAATGGTGGTGATTGCGTGTGGTGGACATAAGATTGTGTGTAGCTGTGCTTCTTCTTACTGGTCTCTGAGGGGAGTATTCTGGATGCTGAGTGTTTGAAAGTGACTGAGGTTGAAGAAAAGGGAGGAGTCTGCCTGTTCATAATACTTCTGTCAAACAGAATAGGCTAGGCCTACATACTCCAAATCAGGTTCCGTCACATAGCTCTAATAGTAGTGATAATAGGCGATTATAGCTAAAATTGACTAGCAGTTTCTCTTTTCAAGTTTCTGGAGCCAGCCTGTAGGTGCATCCTCTCATTCACCTTCACAGTAACCTTGGGAAGATGGTGCTTTTATTGTCCCTGTTTAAGAGATGGGGAAACAGAATCCTCAAGTGTTTAAAAAAATATGAATGTTCTACAGGCGGAAAATGACTGAGCTGGATTCACATCCAGTTTCATCAGGCTGTAGAGCTGCAGCTCCAGATCGCTGAATTTTACTGCTCTTTCAACAGCATCCTTTTATGCAATAGACATAACAGGACTCACAAAGTAGGGGGAAAATCAAGGGAAAATTTATTCTACTTTCAAAATTAAAATGTAGTCCCCAGAAAGATAAACTACTGTACATAAGATTTTTCTAGTACTGAATATTTATTCATTAATTTAATTGATATTTATTGAACACTTACAATAAGCCAGACCCTCTGTATAAGATATTGTTTCTCTTCCCAAAGAAATTATAGTCTAATAGATATAAAGACAAATAAGTATGATTGAATGTCAGAGATCCCATAATACAGGGTCAGGAAATAAAAAGAGACCAAAGGTAAAGAGTGATCATTTATGTATATATATATCCTATATAATAAAAGCCTAATATGCAAATCAACTGAACAGTGAAACTACTGCCCAGTGGGGGGCAGGGCCAGCTAGTGGGTGGTGCCAGGCCAGTCAAGGCAGATGCCAGTGAGCAGAGGGAGGGGACAGCAATTGGGAGTGATGGCAACCAGTGGTGGTAGAGTGGTGATTGAGGGTTGGGGCCAGCTTGTTGCCGACTGGCGCTGGCCCCTGATCACCTCACAGGTCACTTCCAGCAGAGGGAAGCCAGACTGCAGCTTAGGCCTGCTTCCATAGGGATTAGGTCTAAGCTGTCAGTTGGACAACCCCTGAGGGCTCCCAGACTGTGAGAAGTCTCCGGCTGGGCTGAGGTACCCTTCTGACTGCACAAATTTTCATTCACTGGGCCTCTAGTGTGTGTGTGTGTGTGTGTGTGTGTGTGTGTGTGTGTATGTATACACACACACACATATACATATATATATACACACATATACATACACATATACACATACACATATACATATACATACATATATATATATATGTGTCAGAATATAAGCGGCAATGGTTGGGTTGAGGTTGGAGTTTTCTGAGAAGAAAGTTTTCATAAGACACACCTGAAATGAGTCTTTAAAGGCAAACTAGTGCCTTTAGGGAGAACTAGGAGACACTGGCAGGGCTGGAGGGAAGGTGGAGAGAACTGTCAGAGAAGACAGGGGTGTGGAAAGGTACCGTAAATTTCAGAACAGATTGTTTAAAAGGTTAAAAAACTAGAGGGATAGATAAACCTGAAAAACAACTCACAAGTTTTGAATTTAATCCATTTGATAGTCACTGATGAGTTTTAAGCCATGAAAAAAATAGCGAATTTATGTTCTGGGATTATCCCTGATAAAATGAAGGATATATTTGATTGCAGAGAAGGGGTATGGAAACTTGGTCTAGATGAGGAGGAAGCTGGTCTTGCAAGGAATGTCAGGCCATAAAACCAAACAAAGCCCTGTCCTACTGTAGGGCAGGGGGCCTTGTTTTTAGCCCGAAACCTAAGAACACCTGGGGGGAGGGTAGATGAACAGAATTCTCCCTTCAGGACCTTGAGGGAAGGGAGTATATTTTCAAATCAATTAACTTGAGGGGCAGTTATAAAGCAAGGTTCTCACGTGCTACTACTACTCTGATTTGGGATTGGAACAACCCCAGAGTCTGCGCGTGTTATTAAAACTGTGATTTCTCCACTTCTTCAAAGCATCACTTAAGTTTTTTTGGTCTTTCTGAAACATAGAGAGTGGAAGACAGAAGAAATACCTATGAAGTATGAAAATACAGTAATAACTCTCCCCCAGATCCTGTGATCATCATAATCCTTACCTACAAGACTCTAATTAATCACTCCACCCCAATGTCTGAAAATAATACATGCTTGATACATATTTGTCTCAGA
Organism: Murina feae; assembly: GCA_004026665.1. NCBI lineage: Eukaryota > Metazoa > Chordata > Mammalia > Chiroptera > Vespertilionidae > Murina > Murina feae. The sequence goes on from PVJC01007077.1 coordinate 30,958, forward strand.
ATTATGCATTGGGACAAGTCTAAGGAAAGGGATATTGTTCAGTAGAATGACTGTTAAAATGATTTTAGGGGCCTGTGGGGACCACAACACGTAATTCCACACAGCTTTCATCACTTACTCCTGATCAGCACTCCATCAGGTAAACATCTCCTACTCCTTACCAAGGCCATGGCTTTCTCTTGCTTTTCCTTTAAGACCTTGTGTTAAAATGCTGCTTGCTTGAATTTTCATCTTTAATCATGCCCTCTTACCTGGAAATATGCTCACACTTTGCATATCTAAAAAGCCCTTCCCTTAAGAATGTTCCTTCTAATACCTAAAATTGATACTCCTTCTCTCACTCTTTTTCCTGACTGGAACAATCACTGCTTCTGGATGAAACAATGGTTTTCATCTTTTAAACATCAAAACGAAGTCATTTCTATTCCTTTACCTTCAAAGTTCTCTTCTAATCAGTCATAGCTTGTAGATTTTTACTTGAAACTTTCCCCCATGTCTGTCCTCTTCTGTCTAACTTTGAGCCCAAGAGGAAATGTTCATCATCTCTGATCTGAATTACAGCAAACTGATTTCTTTAGAACTCCCACCCTCTAATCCACTCTAAGCAGAGCTTTGAGATAAGTCCTCCTAAATCATCAACTTGAATAAGTAATATTTATGCTAATACTAATAACAATAGCAGTAACAACATTCAATTACTTTTCATTCTCTCCTGAATTTTCACCATCCTCCCAATTTGACACAGCAATTTTCACTGCTGTATTTCTCACTTTATTTCATCTTTCTCATTTCATTTCCTCTTCCTGTCACCTCAGGCATTGCCATCCCTGTGCTTGTGTGTTTTCTTTGTCAGATTCTGAAATCTTCTTTCTCCTTTAAGGCTCATAGAAAACCCCATCTTCTCTATATTTCTTTCTCAAAATCCTTGGTAAGTCATTTCCTTGTGAACTCAGTTTTGAAAGTTTTTTTTTAGTTGTTTAAACAATTTATGTGGACAAAAGTTTTTTTCTGATCCAGTTATTTTCTTCTGCATACCTTCATTAACACAAGAAACTTTATAGGGACATGCTAAAGCAAATAGCAGTTAGCAAATAGCAGTTAGCATAAAAATGCAAAAAGAATCATTGGAAGGACAATGGACTTTGATATTCAGCAGGGCTGAAAATCAGCATAATATTGCCCTGCTATGGGTTCAATGACTCAAGGCAATTCCCTAACCTGATAATTCTTTTACTATTTGTCAAACTTTACCTTTGATCTGCCTGTATGTATTGTTAAAGGACAAATGTGTATTCAAGTAAATAAGTATCAGACCAGGCCAGAAGTTGGTGTGTCGCTTCAAGAAAGAGGCTCCACCCGGCCCCCAAAGCCTTCTAAATCCATATTTCTTGTATAGCATTTTCATGTGTGCATCAGCCCCTCCTTCAGATCCTGAACCCCACCTCGAAGGTCGAGGCAGGAACAGACCGATTGCTTTTGGCTGGACTCAGAGAAACTAGTTGTTATGGAATATTCTGGACATAATCATCATTGATGTACACAGGCCCCCTCTTGTTTATTTATTTCCTTCATCTCTATTTCCTTTTGCTATTTCCCTTTGCTCATGTAATAAATACAGATAAAAGGTTCTTACAAAGTGTGTGCTATGGCACTTATAAAATGTGTGACAAATATATTTCATTGAAATGGTTTCCTGAGAACCAAGATGGTGGTGTAAGTAAATGCCTGTACTTGCTGTCTCTCACAACCACATCAAAATTACAATTAAAATATAGAACAACCATCATTCAGAACTGCCTAAATCTGGTTGAATGGAAATCCTACAACTGGAAAAGTAAAGAAAGCAAATTGAGACTGGTAGGAGGGGCTGAGGCATGGGACAGGCTGAACCGGCACCCATGTGTGCCATTTTTTTAATTGAGAGGGAGAGTGTCTCTGCAGAGGCCACTCATGAGGAGCCCCACACCAGACCCCCATCCCAGGCTCCCATAGCTGCTGGAGACACACCTGTTCCTCTTAAAGGGCCAGCACATAAACTGAACTTACAAGATACCACTTTCTTTGAGCTCCAGCACCAGGATGAGGCTCGGGGACACACACACACAAACAAGGAGAAACTGGATTATCTGGCAGCAAGGCAGGAACACAGACGCATCACTTTCCCAGATGGAGATGTTCGCAGAGGTCATTGTTCTTGGGCTGGGACTTCCCCTGTTGTAAGGCTGACTGGCAGTGATATCTGAGTCTCCAACAGCTTGGAGCACACTCTATGCTCCACCCTGGGAATTTTCTGAGACACCGCCTCAGCCAATTTGCAGCCCCGCCCAATCTGTTTATAGTGGCTTTTGCATATAAATGGCCTGTCCTGGCTCAGGCTTCAGACTTTGCTAAAATCTCTCAAACAAGTTGCAGTTGGGTCCTCAAACCTATCAATAGAAGGCCCAAGACTAGCACCAGCCTGCCTTACTTCACAGTTGGGCCTCACATGGGAACCCCCAAGCATAATGCAAATAGCTCCTGCAGGATGGCTCCAGCCAGTGGCTGATTTTACACCTCCCTGGAGGTTCTAGAGCCAGTGGATAGCTTCAGACAATAGCAGATTAAAACTCTACATATCCATAAGTGACACACTCAGTGAGCACCAAAGCCCCACTGAAGCAAGTCCTGCTCCATAGGGGTGTTTCCTGCACAGTAGCTCTCCCACTGTAGCTGCAGCTGATCCTCACAGCCAATTAGCCTGGAGGTCAATTCCTCTCAGTGATGCCAACACTAAGCAAGACTCAACTACAAGACTGTTCACACAGCCCACATAGGGATCCGCCTAGAGTGCCCAGCTCAGGTGATAGGGGAGGCTGAGCCACGGGCTCTACAGGACACCTACTACACAAGGCCACTCTACCAATTCCAGGAGACATAGCAGCTCTACCTAATACATAGACACAAACACAAGAAAGCAGCCAATGGGAAGACAAAGAAACATGTCACAAATGCAAGAAATGAAGCAAGCAAACTTTTGGATATAAAGTTCAAAACCATGGTTATAAGGTTACTCAGGGATATTCATGAGACTTTCAAGGATCTTAGTGAGAAAGTCAAAGACATGCAAAAGACCGGTCATAAATCAAATATACACTAACTGAAATAAAGAATAATTTACAGGGATTCAACAGTAGAGTAGAGGATGCTGAGAATCACATCAATGATGTGGAATAAAACACCCAATCAGAAGAGCAAAAAGAAAAAAAATAATCCAAAAGTATGAAGATAGTGTAAGGAGCCTCTGGGACAACTTCAAGCATACTAACATCGCATTATGGGGGTGCCAGGAGATGAGAGAGAACAAAATATTAAAAACCCATTTGAAGAAATAATGACAAAAAACTTCCCCTCTCTGGTGAATGAAGTAGACTTGCATGTCCAGGAAGCAAAGAGAGTCCCAAACAAGAGGAACCCAAAGAGGCCCACACCACAACACATCTTAATTAAAATTCCAAGGTGAAAGACAGAGAGAGACTCTTAAATCAGCAAGAGAAAAGCAGTTAGTTACCTATAAGGGAGTACCTATATGATTCTCAGCTGATTTCTTAACAGAAACATTGCAGGCCAGAAAGGAGTGGCAAGAAATATTCAAAGTGATGAATAGCAAGGATCTACAAATAAGATTAATCTACTCAACAAAGCTCTTATTTTGAATTGAAGGTCAGATAAAGAGCTTCACACATAAGAAAAAGCTAAAGGAGTTCATCAGCACCAAACCAATATTATATAAAACTAGGGGCCCGGTGCACGAAATTCGTGCATGGGGGCAGGGGGGGGGGGTCGCTCAGCCCAGCCTGCCCCGTCTCACAGTCTGGAACCCCTCAGTGGATGTCCTATGATGGCCCCAGTCTGCCAGGCGCCTTTTGTGTGTGTGTGTGTGTGTGTGTGACCACTGGGGACCTGCCCCCAGCCAGATCTGAGGCTCGGAGCAGTCCTCCTGTGTGTGTCTACCTGCTGGGGGCCTACCCCCAGGCTTGGAGCAGGCACCCCCTCTATGTTGATCTCTCAAACTATTGCCCTCCCCTGCATGTTGTTCTCTTTTTTTGAACTGTGGCCAGGGCTGGGTGCTGCCTGCCTCTCAAGCTTGCCTACTGTCCATCTTCCTCCAGCCACCAGGAAGCAGGGAAAACCATGCCTCATGGTCAGGCCAGCCTTTTCCTGCTCCCTGATCCCCGGAAGGGACCTGGGGAGCCACCAAGCAGACCCCAGCCCCCAAGAGCTTGATTTCCCACTCCCCAGTGACCCCCAAAGGGCCTGGGGAGCCGCCAAGCAGGCCGCTGACTCTTTCCTACTCACCAGTCCCTTGCTGCCTTTCTTTCCCACTCCCCGGTGCTGCCAAAGGGTCTGGGGAGCTGCCAAGCAGGACCCCAGCCCCTGCAGCCTTGCTTTCCTGCTCCCTGGTACCCCGCAAAGGGCCTGGGAAGCTGCCAAGCAGGCCCCTGACCCCCACTGCCTCTTTCCCACTCCCCAAAGCCCCTCAAAGGGCCTGGGAATCCACTAAGCAGGCCCCCGACCCCCGCTGCCTCTTTCCTGCTCCCTGATGCCCTGCAAGGGGCCTGGGAAGCCGCCAAGCAGGCCGAGACCCCCCGCCTCCTCTTTCCTGCTCCCCAATGCCCCTCAAAGGGCCTGGGCAGCTGGCAAGCAGGCCCCCGGCCCCCACCGCCTCTTTCCCGCTCCCCGGTGCCCCTCAAAGGGCCTGGGCAGCCGCCAAGCAGGCTGCCAACCCTGCTGCCTCTTTCCCGCTCATGGGTCCTGGGTCCTGCAGTGTTCTGCCCTGCAGCCGCTCTGTGCACTCAGGAGGTTCCTCAGCCTGGACTGTGCCCTCTTGCAGTCTGGGACCCCTCTGGGGATGTCCACCTGCTGGCATACCTGACCAGCCTGGGTGACAGGCTGATGGCTGTCTCCAGGCTGGCCAAGCCCCCAGGAACGTCCCTCACCCCATTGGGTTGTGGCCAGTGTGGGTGATGGGCTGATTGGTGCTTTCAGGCTTTAAGGCTGCCCACAGCTCCTATTGACCCAATGTCCCAGCAAGGCTGGCTGGACGCAGGTTTCTGGGGTTTGTTTATCTTCTATAATTGATGCTGTTCCTTTAAGCTGGGGCCTAGACATGTAACGAAACCGCTTCTCTGCTTCACCTCACCTCACGGTGTCTATAATGCAACAATGTTACTTAATGGTTAGGCCAGAAAGCAGGGAAAACCTTCAGCTCCCGAGGATTCTATGATTGTTATTTTGTTGCAAACATGTGTTTGGCTTGAGCTAGGATAATGGAGCGGAGGCAGTTTCACTTTCACTCCTGCCGCAATGGAAGCTGCTGTTTACTCAGGTCCATGAGTGGCGGCCTCCATGTTGGCTGGGCTAATTTGCATACAACCACTCTGATTGGCTGGTGGGCGTGGCTTACCCTGTCTTGGAGAAACAGTTAATTTCAATATTACGCTTTTATTAGTTAAGATGTTGAAGGGTGAAGAAGAAGAAGAAGGAGAAGAAGAAGAAATAAAAATATGAATAATAAAATAGCAACAAATACATATCTATCAACCATGGAATCTAAAAATAAACAAACAAAAAATCTAATGAAGAAGATAAACTGGAGAATAAAATAGAATCAGAGTCATGGAAGCATGGAACAGACTGATGAATCTCAGAGGGAAGGGAGTGTGGAGGCAGGAGGAAATTAACCAAAGATCTTAACAATGGATACCGACAGTAGCGGGGTGAAGACCTGGAATGGGCTGGGAACAGAATGGAGGGGGCAAAGGGGGGAAAATGGGGTACATATGTAATACTGTCAACAATAAAGATTAAAAAATAAGAAAGCAAGTAAGTAAATAAATAAATGGTTTTCTGCTATGCATCTCATTTTATTTCTCATTTCTTCATCTGTGTTGCTCTGTGACCATGTATTCTACTTAGTCTAACCATATGTTGGGCACTGCATTCAGGGTGTTTTTAGTTGATGTGCCCACGTGTGGTCATTCTGGTGGTTAAAATATAGCGATATCTCCACACAGCTAGTGAGTACTTTCTGCTCAGGTCTCATGAGGGCTCTGCCACAATCCAGCACTTACTGTGTGGATACCATGCTCTGAGGGGAGGAGAAATAGGGGGTCTCTAGGAATCCTAGTGCCAAGGCTGGTATTCGTTTTGGCTGGGACTGCTGTCATTCAATTTGTTCCATATTTTGAACATCCCTCTGATTAGTATGAATACATCACATTTTCTTCATTGCCTCTAATTAATTCACTGCTGCCTCAAGGAATGCTTGGCGAGCACCTTTATGTATGTGCCCTAAGGACATGTGTGAGAATTTTTGGGTTATATTAGCAGATAAAAAACTTCTTGGTCATGGGTTGAAGTTGGGTTGCTGACCCCTCATTGTTCCACAGGAATGAGCAAACAAAGAAAGCTCAGCGAAAGCAATTTTCTTTAAAGCAGTGTAGTGGGTTTCATGTCATCTGTTGGAGAGAACTTGGTCATACAGTCAGAATCAGCAACATGGGAGGATGGGAAATGTCATTTCTTTTTTTAAAAATTGAATTTATTGAGTAACACTGGTGAACAAGATTTTCCAGATTTCAGGTGCACAATTCCACAACACAAACTGTATTGTGTTTACCACCTCAAGTTAAGTTTATGTTCATCACCATTTATCCACCCTACATTCCCCTCCGTCTGCCCCTTCCCCTCTCCCTGGCAGTCGCCACACTGTGTCCATGTCCCTCAGTCTCCCCCTCCCCCCAGGAAATGTAATTTCTAATTGTTCTGCCATGTGCCAGATAAAATTAGTAGCATATAATAAAGAAATTTCATATACCAGTGATAAGTTGGCATCAAGTAGCAGAGAGGGCTAACTCAGCATCCAGGGGCCACGTCCCGCACATCCTGAGGAGCTCCTCTTCAGGATTGATGCCTGGCCAGCTTTTTGGAGATGAGCTCTGAGCCCTTAGGACAGTCTGCCCAGCAAGTGTTTTTATATTTGGGAGGCCTTAGGCATGAGCTACCACTTCTGAACAGATAATGCATGTAAACCTGTGACTTATGGTGAATAGTCTGCTCTGTGAGGGACTGGAGTCTGAGTAACTGAGGTCAGTCTTGTAGACAGGCCCACACGCCTGTGGCAATCACCCTCCACTAAACACTCTGGACTTCAAGGCCCCAGGGAACTGCCCAGGTGGGCAGCAATGGCATGTGTCACACATGGCTGCTGGGAGAATTAGTGCCATACGATTCCACTGGAAGGAGGCACCGGGGACTGACTGGTTTCTCCTGGCATTTGTCTCATGAGTCTTTTCCTTTGCTGATTTTAATTGGATATTTTTTTCTATACAAAACCAGAAATGTGAGTTGAACAGTTTTTCTGAGTGTGGTAATCTTTCCAGTGAATTTTTGAGTCAAGTGTGGTCTTAGGGATTCCTGACACAGACCTAAATGTCACCCTTAAAATACTGAAGATGAAGGAATTTAGTACTATAAAGTACTTACAACTAAATGCATAAATAAAATGTTCAAAAGGGGTCCTTTCTATTCCCTTTTTAAAGTTTCTGAAATAAATTGGGTATGTGAGAAGTTGCACTAACTCTTTTAAGCCACAAGGCACTCTAGCTCAGAGAATCTCACTCCGATTCACATGAGAGCTGTGCAGTCTCAAGTGTACCCACCCAGCCCACTATAAGTCAATCTGGTCGGGTCTCAGCAGCTGAGATTGGAGGGGCCTCCACGCACCTCTCTGCCACTTGATGGGGTTCGCTCTCCACTGTGAAAGAGCTGGCTCAAAGAAAAAACTGAAAAAATAGCCCCCTTTCATTGCCCATCATTTGAGTTGGCATGGAAAACATTGTTTCAGTAAGTTGGCATGGGAACCACCTTCTCCATGATCTTGAAGAACTAGAAGACTAGGCTTGAAATTTTGGCAGCACTTTTCTGATTTGGATTCTTTCCCTCCTCCCACTTATAGTTCTCTACTTTTCTTGAAAAGAACATTTCCCACTTACTATGCTGGATCTATTACCTTACTTGAGCATCACACACAATCATTTTGCGCTATAATTGCCTTCAAAGCCATTCCATTTACTTATACAGTAGTCATAGAAAATGATTCTCTTGGGCGAATTCCCATTGGCCACATGACCTACTTTCTATTCCCCATTTATTTTTATGCATTAGGATATGCTCATTTTAATAATGTCAGATATAAAACCTACCACAACATTATTTTGCTTTGTGAACCTGTAGATACCACTGAAATCCTGTTACTTACTAAAGGAAGTTAAGGTGAATACCTGGGTAAACAGAGGTCAGAGATTACAAGCAGTGCACACTGAGTTTAAGATAACTATTATACATTGGGAAGAATCCTATCTAATAAAAGAGTAATATGCAAATTGATCATCACAAGATGGCTGCTCCCATGTGGTCAAAGATGGCCACCACAAGATGGCCAGCAAGGGAGGGCAGTTGGGAGGGACCAGGCTGGCAGAGGAGGACAGTTGGGGGGGACCCAGGCCTGCAGAGGAGGACAGTTGGGGGAGGACCAGGCTGGCAGAGGAGGACAGTTGGGAGAGACCCAGGCCTGCAGGGGAGGGCAGTTGGGGGGGACCCAGGCCTGCAGGGGAGGGCAGTTGTGGGGGACCCAGGCCTGCAGGGGAGGACAATTTAGGGGGACCATCCTGGCAGGGGGAGGGCAGTTAGGGGCAATCAGGCCAGCACAGGAGCAGTTAGGCATTGATCAGGTTGGCAGGGGAGTGGTTAAGGGCAATCAGCAGGTGAGAGGTCGGGAGCCAGCAGTTCTAGATTGTGAAAGGGATGTCTGACTGCCAGTGGGATCAGGCCTAAATGGGCAGTCGGACATCCCTTAAGGGGTTCCAGATTGAAAACGGTGCATGTTGGGCTGAGGGACACCATCCCCACCCTCCACTCCCACTCCATGCATGAATTTCGTGCACCAGGCCTCTAGTCTTATATAATAAAAGCCCAGTGACCGGATGGCAGAATGACCAGAATGACCTGTAAACCAGCTGCTATGATGCACACTGACCACCAGGGGGCAGACACTCAATGCAGGAGCTGCCTTCTGGTGGACAGTGTGCTCCCACAGTGGGAGCGCCACTTGGCTGACTGGGATGAGCGGCGCTCCCACAGCCAGGCGATCCCCGCAGGCCATCCCCATCCGCCATTGGACAAATCCCAAGCACTGGGCCTCTAGTGGTTACAGAAAAAAAAAATAAACAGCTTATTAGCTCTCAGAATTTGATAACTGAATGGTTTATTATCTGTTTCACCTAAATTTTAGGTTGAACTATGTGAAATTGCCATTTTATAAGTAAAACATGACTGAATATTAGCAGTTGTACAGTTCCATGGAATACCCTGTCCTCATTTTCCAGGGGATTGACAGTGTGATTCGAGCTCTGAGCTCTGTAAGACTGCTACTTAGCCGGCAGGATGCCCAGCTGCTCACCCTGGACATCACTACAGTTTTTGAAGACAGCTTTGTATATAAATGCGTTACACATCTGCGGGGGAATATTTGTGATGTTCTGGCTGCTAATATCCACTTCCTTCCCCAAAGGCACCCTGCCTCTGTGTGGCATCGCCTCTCCTCTCTGGGGGCAGTCCTGGGGGAAGCCCGTGCTGGTGACAGTGTCCCCTGTGAAAGCCAGTGTCCCTGGGAGGCAGTGGCCCTGAACTACCAGGGCCAGGTGAGTGCCTGGAGAAATCTACACAGAGCGTGGAATGTGGAAATGGAAGAGGGGGAGGCAGCCATGGAGCCTCCCAAATGTGTGTGCAGGTGCTCCTGGTGCTGCCAGCAGGTGGCTCTGTGGCTCTGAGGCTCAACCCCAGCAAGTGATCCTTAGCCTCCACCCCAGCCTGTGAGCCTCCTCCTAACACACTTCCCATCAACTACTTTGTTTTAAATTAGAATTTATTTCTATTGCTTATAACCAGGAACACTACTGCTAGGATATTCATGACTCATGAATCATGAATCTATAATAATAAAAGGGTAAAATGCTAATTAAACTGGATGTCATTCTGGACATCCTTCTGGATGAAGCCAGGGCCGGAGAGCAGGAAGGCCCTCTCTTGCATGAATTTCGTGCATCGGGCATCTAGAAAATAAATAAGTAAATCAGATTCCATAAAAATGAAGAAAATACTGATTACCTAATAAGACTCTCCAAATACCTAATTTACCTGTAAAGCAACCCTTATGGAAAGATTTTAGAGGAACAATCTACTCAAATGTATTGATAATGTTTTCTTTTCTGCTTTTTATTTCAGTAGCTGGAAATGGACAAGGGAAAGATTAAATATGATTCAAAACAGCTGAGTGACTAGCGATATTCCTACTTCCTAACATGCAATCAATTACTCAATCAATGGATCATTCATAGGATTTTTGCTGAGTGTTTAATATGTCCTGGGCATTGCACTTCACCTTGTTCATACTGGGTTAAGTCAATAACAAACGCCGTCTTCTGGCCTAAGGAGGACATGTCGGTAGTGAGGGAGAAGTACGGAAAGTGGAATAGCATGAGCCATTCATTTTGTTGGAGCTTTGAGCATCTACGTGTCTGGGAAGAATACTCGTGTTCAATACTGAAAGAGGGGAGAGATTTTTCCAGGTGGAAGGACAAGGAGTCAGGGGTTAAGTTGATTAGTCATAAGGGGTATATGATAGACAATAGGCATATCATTGATGCAAACACGTTAGTGAGTAAACACAAGTATGTGTGGATTGATGAATAACAGTGTGCAGGTTATACTGACATTTTGAATTAACTTGGTTTTAAGGATTCTTACTCTCCTATTCCTTAGTCCACATAGCTGAATTTAGTTGAGGAATTTCCCTGGCCAGGTTACCCAAGAGCTATGCAAATATATCACAAACACACCCTGATATTCCTTCAGATTTTCAGCAGAAACTCAGAATTTTACTTAATCTGAAAGTAGAATTACCTGCTATGAACAAAACTGAATTTGAACCCTAACTATATTATACTCTTTTCTTTCTTTCTTTTTTTAATCTAGGAAGGCATATGTCCCGTACTGTCAGGCCTAATATAAAATTACGAATTTTATATGCTTTCTGCATTTGTGCCCAGCATAATTGAAGCATAGGGGTGAAGCTTAAATTAATTTCTGTGCTCAGCCCTGAATGTATGCAATTTTGGAGTGAGGTGAGGACTAGGAAGTATTGATTAAAGTGTTGCTATGCCATGGACATGATGCTGCTAATGATCCCATCAGTATGTTCACAGAGAGAAAATGCCTGCTCTCCCCTATTCAATCTGGTTAAACAAGGAGTTTAATGCTACTTTTTATGAGCATGTGCACCATACACTCTCTTTACCTATGCTCCATTCTGTGTTGTATCTGTGATGGGGAAGCTTTTGTTCTGACAAAATCATGTACTACTTTAGCAGTACTATTTGAGCAGGTGCATAAAATGTATACACATTATGTGAAAAGATTGGAAGACTATTGTAACTAAGAGGTGAAGGCTTGATTTCCATGACTATAATTAAACATGCCTATTCACCTTTGGAAAGAAGGATCAAATGTACTCTAGGAATGCATTTTGGCATGCCTTGTCCTTGTTGACGTTGGGTTGAAAATGTGGCCCATGTTTGTGAAGAACTTGCAGGGGGATAAATATATGCTTTCTTTTCTCAGCCACCAGAAGCAAAAATCAATGTTATTTTTTTCTAAGTTTAAACATTAGAACTCAAGCAGGAGAGAACAGGACTTGGTTCTAAGAAATCTAGTTTCTAACCCTAATTCCTCTACTTTAAGTTAGTTGACCAAGTCATTCAATCTCTCTGAGGCTCAGCTTTCTTGCATCAATGGAATGATTGTTGTAAACAGTAGTTGCTTTGGAATGGCAGTGGAGGCCAGATGGGATGACATTGGTGGGTGCTTTGCAAACTGTCAATGTTGCATGTGTGAGTGAGACAGTATTGCTGTGCTCCTTTGTAAAGGTCCATTGACAGTGTTGAACCCCTGAGGGCACATGCACTCTGATAAGCAAGAGTGCATTAAGTAAAGTATTTTCTGTCTACTAAGTGCCTGGCACTGGTTTATGGATGGTGGATATAACAAGGAATAAAATATGCTCCCCAAGAGTTTAGGCAAGATGACGTATCCTCAAATACCTTTAAAGGACTGGCAATGATTCTCTTGTCCCAGGGGGAGCCTCCAGAGAGCACAGAGAAGTCCAACTGGTCTAGGCTCTGGAGATAAAGGTCCAGTGTGCACATCATCGCAGAACTGCTGCTCTCCTGGGGAATGAGCTCACATTCTCCATTCTCCTGTGGCCTCTTTGGACCTGACCTGTGTAAGGTCTGGGGGCTGGGCAGACAAGGGAACTTCAAGATTCCACCCGCTGAGCCAAACAAACAGCCCAAGGCCAAACTGCAGCCCTGATAAAACTGGCGCCGTAAAAACACCCTCCTTAACGGCCATCTGGAATTTCTCAGGATGGCCAAGGTGCAGCTGTAAAACTCTCTGCTTGAACTTAAATCAACCCTCTGCCCCTCCCCCCACCCCAACAATCTACTGCGGACAAACCTGATTGGCCCAACAAGCAGCATAAAGAAGCTTTACCAGGTTTGTGTGTCAGTGACTTCCCCGCCCGTTTCCCCTGGACCGAGGAACTTCACCCGAGGGCAATCAATAAAGGTGATCATTCGCTTTTACCCTGCTTGTCTTGGTCAACTTATTGGTTTTGGGGTCGGATTAAATCTTTCAACCTGATTCTTTCGGTGGCAGTGAACTTTGCTCCTGACCTCAGTTCCAGTTTTTTCCTCATGCCTTGTCTGCTGCAATGCTTTCTGATATCAGTTGCATGCTTTGTTTACTAATTGTATGACTTTATTTATTTATTTTTAAAAATCCTTTATTGTTCAGATTATTACAGATGTTCCTTTTTTTAACCCCCTTAGCTCCCCTCCACCTGGTTTCCCCCCCCACCCCGTGCCCTTACCCACACCACTGTCTTCATCCATAGATGTAAGATTTTTGTCCAGTCTCTTCCCATACCCCTCATACCCCATTCCCCCTGAGAATTGTCAGTCCATTCCCTTTCTATGCCCTTAATTCTATTCTATTCACCAGTTTATTCTGTTCATCAGATATTTCTATTGACTTGTTATATTCACTGGTTGATAGATATGTATTTGTTGTCACTTTGTTGTTCATACTTTTTATTTTTACCTTTTTCTTCTTCCTCTTCTTCTTAAAGAATGCCCTTCAGCATTTCAAGTAATCCTGGTGTCGTAGTGATGTACTCCTTTAGCTTTTTCTTGTCTGTGAAGCTCTTTATCTGACCATCAATTTTATATGATAGCCTTGCTGGGTAGAGTAATCTTCGTTGTAGATTCTTGCTATTCATCACTTTGAATATTTCTTGCCACTCCCTTCTGGCCTGTATTGTTTCTGTTGAGAAATCAGCTGACAGTCATATGGGTACTCCCTTGTAGGTAACTAACTGTTTTTCTCTTGCTGCTTTTAATATTCTCTCTTTGTCTTTTGCCCTTGGCATTTTAATTATGATGTGTCTTGGTGTGGTCCTCCTTGGATTCCTTTTGTTTGGGATCCTCTGCACTTCCTGGACTTGTAAGTCTATTTCTTTCACCAGGTAGGGGAAGTTTTCTGTCATTATTTCTTCAAATAGGTTTTAAATCTCTTGCTCTCTCTCTTCTTCTGGTACCCCTATAATCCTGATGTTGGTATGCTTAAAGTTGTCCCAGATGCTCCTTATACTATCTTCACACTTCTGAATTCTTTTTTCCTTTTTTCTTCCAATTGGGTGCTTTTTGCATTTTCATGTTTCAAATCTTTGACTTGTTTATTGCAAGCCTCTAGTCTGCTGTTGGATCTCTGTATAATATTACTAAGTTTATTGGCGGATTCTAGAAAATTCTTGAAAAACCTTAAAACTGTAGTTCTGAACTCTATATCCAGTAGTTTGCTTTCCTCCATTTCTGTCATTTGTGACCTGTTTCTTTGTCTCCATATTTGGCTGCTTCCCTGTGTTAATAGAATGGCTTTCTGTGCTAGGTGTCCTATAAGGCCCAGTGATTCAGCCTCCCCAATCACTTGGGGTGGACACTCTTGTACGCCTTTGAAGGCTGGGTGCACAGTCTTGTTGTAGTTATCACTGGGAGGTATCACTGGGAGGAAATGACCTGCAGGCCTTTCTCCTCATTGTTTGGGGTCTGGAACTTTTGGAGTTCTGTCCCAGCTGTAGTCCCTTAGGTTATGCTGCAGGGAGGCAGGTGCACAGCTTGGGCGGGGTTGTAAGTTGGGTGGGGCAGGGTCTCAGAATCACTGGGGTGGAGCAACCCGCAATGGCTGCCCCTCCACTGACTCCGTAGCTTCTCCCGGATTTGGCACCTCCAAGCTCTGGTGTCTGCGCGCCCCTGAGTCCCCGAATCTCCACCTCAGTGATCGCTGTGAACAGGTCTGCTAGAATGCCACTCATCTTCCACCCTGTTGTCCGACAGCCCACATCGCATTCAGTCTGATCCCGGAGTTTATAATCTCCTTCCAAGCTGCGGACCCAGGTGCAGCCGTCGCCACCCTTTCACCCATGCCGCCTCTGTTTCGCACGTCTGTACCTCTCAGTTTTGGCGCTGGGAACTTCTACTCAGTCTGAATGCACTCTTTCTCTTGCCTTCTACTTGTAAAACTTCCCCTACCTTGGTTCTGGAGGATGGCTGTTTATCTGTATAGTTGTATTTTTATAATGTAGTTGTGGCGGTTGCGCATTTAGGTATATACCTCATGCTGCCATCTTGGTTCTCTCTAATTGTATGACTTCAATGAACACTGTCAGTCATTCATTCTGACTCATGCTGCAACTGAATCTCACAGCCATATCCCACTCCAGTGATCCCAAGGACCTAGCCTGGTTCCCAATTTTAAAGTGATGAGAGGATTACAAATTCACTATCACCTCCTCCTTAGAGGTATTTATTTTAGCAGCTCAGTTTTTGATCTGAAGCATCAGATCACAGAACAATTGTGATGTGGGGATGACATACATTGTATTTAGGAGGAGGTGGTGATGAGTACTCATGAGTACTTGGTCATAACTTGATTTTCCCTCTTTGGCTTTACAGAAGCTGTATAGTTATGATTTTAAAAGACACACATTAATAGGGAGCAGGATTATTTATGGGAAAGTGATATTATTTCTCTTTTATTAAGTTACATTATCCTGAAAACTCGGGTGATTATTAGCTTGTTCATGTTTCTCTAGGTTGTATTCACCTATGAAAAGAAATTCTGTAGTATTTGGCTTAAGAAATACTTCCCTGATAAAGAATCTTTGAAGACATATCTAACCATCAATGGATAATAGCTCCTTCATCTTAAATTTATTCCTGATCTTTACTCCTACGTGGAGAATGTCAGGGGGAATTGTATGAAGGCTACTGTGTCTCCCAAGATCAGAATTGTGTGCTGCAAACACTGTCAGAGACACAAAAGAAGAAAGAGGCCTACCTTGGCAAAGGGCGTAGAACTCATACTCAAAGATAATTAGAACGATCACCCTCTTGGGTCTTTTCATTTTTTTAACAGTGGCCATAGATGGCATCATAAAGTCAGATGTTTTCCAGTATTGCATTTATAAAAGGGACAACAATCATGTCAACGTCTGAATGACTCCAGTTAGGCTGGCTTATAGCACCCAGAGACCAGTGAGACTTGGTTGCAGTAAGTTCCTTCAGAAGTCTTGTGTTCCATTCTTGCTATTGGTGCTGTGTACTGGTTATTAATTCTCTTTAACTTGCTTGAGTCTTTGTTGCACCCACTTGTCTCGGCCCCCATTTCTCTGTAACCTGCCTGTCCTGTAGGTTACTAGGTTCGTCTACCTCACTCAATGGGAAGGAATTCAAATAACTATTCTGCTCCTCACTCTGGGGCTTTCTGCTTATGCCCCCTGAACTGAACTGAAGGAAAGAAAATGACTTATTAGGGTTAGTTTCCCCTCTATATAGTTTCAATTCTCAATTAGGTACATCTTAGGTATATCTTTATTCTCATGATATTTTAGTGCTGTAGTGTACCACAATGTCTCTTAAATCAATTGGTCCATAAGTAGTAATTCTAAAACTGTAATTCTTAGGAAATTATCTCTTTTAACCTAAAATTGCATATTGGTTGAATTCTTAGTTATTTCAGATAACTGTTATACCATTCTCAGCCCATTCTGAAATTTGCTTTTTTGTAGCATATAATTCAGGCAATTCACTAAATGGGTAAATGCTCTTAGGAAAGAAAAAATATACAACTTCTCTTTAACGAGAACTCAAATTCAAAGGTCAAAGTTTATTGGTGGTTTTTTAAAAAAAACTTTTTGTGAGTAGACAGATATGATACAATTCCAACAGCAATTCCAGACAGATTTGACAGTTTACCAGGAGACTGTAGAATGACTTTGATGCTTTTGAAAATATAGCTAAGAATAGACATGTCAACTAGGGCCATCATCAGTCAACCATTCTGCTTGACAGTCTTCCCATGTTCAGCCAGGAATCTTTATGCTATTTTCCCCAGAGCACCTGCTTTAAAGGCTTAAAATAGATAAGGCATTCTAAATTGGGAGCTCAAAACATGTCTTCTACTTGATTTGGTTCAGTATGTATAATTAAATATGAAATAGTATAACATCGAGGATCTTTTTGTGGCTTCTAAATGATTAATGCACTGCTGATACATTCTTAGCGATGACTGATGCCAACACAGCCCCACTCATTTTCTCCTGGAAACGTGGATCCTTCAGACACACTCCTGATCATCCTCATCATCAGCATGTCATCATTGTCATCATGTCATCATGCTCAAGAAACTGCAGGACCCAATTACATTCAATTGTATATAGTAATCTTAAAAGCACATGTTTTACTTTCTTGAGCAGTTGACAACCTAAGGGAAATATAGTGCGGATTATTCAAAACATCTGCATTGAACAGGAAAACAGTGTTGGGCAGGTCTCCCTCTCCACCAGGCGTGAAGTCACCACTTGGCTAAGCGATGCAGCCAGTGTTCAATATGCAGTTCATTTTAATTGCCCAAGAAAGAAGTGCATATGATAGAAAATTATCTAAATCAGTTGAATTTGCCAAGAAGCTCCTGACACAAAAGTCCAATTGTGATGCAAGTCCTTTTAATTAAATTGTCAGTTAAGTCCAAAAGTAAAATTAATTCTTATTTAATCAAGAAACAACACATGTATATAGTTACAATGAAAATTACTACTAATTAAAAACTTAAAAAATAAAACCTGTAAGATAGGGCTTTAATAATTTTAGAAAAACAATGTGGTTATTTAAACCACAATAACATTTTACAAAGAAAGGTTTCATCAAATATAATGAAATACAGCAGGAATTGTAGTGAGATCTTAAATATCCAACCAACCACCCAGAATGGATACATCCCATCTCTGTCTCTCACACACACACAGGCACACCTATCGCTCTCAATATCTATAACCTGTACATCTATCTTCGTATGTATGCAGCGGTGAGGACACGAGCTCCTCTGGGAAGGGGTACCCTTGGGAGAGGCAACTTTCTCTGTGGCTGAGACTAAACCTGTTGCCGAGGCAACGGGTCTTCCCTTGAAGGAGGTTTCAGGCAGTTCATCTCTGGGTTTGTAAATACAATTCCAGGAAGCCAGCTTAGCTGAGAGCCTTGGCCACGCTGCTCGGGAAGAACAGATGAGAAGGGGGAGAAGCTGCCACATTAACAGATGCCAGGAATCACTGGCAGGGAATTTAAAAAGTGTGAGCATTGGAGAGCCTTCTCCCAAATGAAAGAACGGGTCCATTTAGTGGATGCCAACAGCATCACGCACCTCAACAGCTCCCAACAGCTGAGCTGTGTTATTGTAGCATAACATTTGGTGTTCTTCATGATAATCCTAAATCAAGAAGCTTACCAGTAGCGTTGGTTAATTAATTAATTAATATTTTAGAAAGACTGCCATCTAAAATGGTGAAAATTTGAAAGAAATATTTGGTGCTTAGAAGTGTAGGTTAGTTACCTGGAAACATTTGGCCAGCCTTTCTGTCACTGTGCGGCACTGTTCTGACGTGCTATGCTCAGGTGAGGCGATGAGGCGGTGGTGTCCCAGGTGCTGTGGGCAGAGTCAGCAGACCACACCCAGGGGTCTGTTCTCCAGCAGGGAGTGGGGTAAGACAGCTAGCCTGAGGGGGTGCCTCAGGGGAGTTCAGTGCCTTCACACCCCAGCCTGCAGAGGTGTCCTGGGAGGAAGGAGACTGTAGAAAGAGCTGCAAGGGACTATGCTGGGAATGATGCTCTGCGACGGGGTCCGCCCTGCTGTAATGCAGGCCCCAAGCTGGGTTGCTTAAAACAGCAGAACTCCATTGCCTCACAGTCTCGAGGCTCGACATCTGGAAGCCAGGTTTGGGCAGGACTGGCTCTCTGATGCTGTGGGGAGAATCCTTTCTTGCCTCTTCTAGCTTCTCGTGTTTCCTGGCATCCTTCTATTCTTGCTTGTAGATGTACCGCTCCCTTTACAGGGCATCGGCTGCCCTCTAGTAATGTCCAACTTTTCCCTTCTTGTAAGGGTGCCAGTTATATCGACAAGGACCCACTCTAATGAGCTCATTTAAAGACATGTTTTTATTTGATTTCATAGAAAGGAAAGGAAAAGGAGAGAAAGATACAGACATTGATGAGAGAGAAACATTGGTCGGCTGCCTCCTGCACACCCCCTAGTGGGGATGGAGCCCACAACCCGGGCATGTCCCCTGACCTGTGACCTCCTGGTGCACTCAGCCACTGAGCCGCACAGGGGCCCACTCTAATGACCTCATTCTAATTTGATGATCTCTAGAAAAACTCACTTACAAATAAGGCACATTTACAGGTACCAGGTTAGGACTTGCTGAAATTAATTTCTAGGCCCAAAATGCTGCAGCAGCAAACAGAAACATAGCAAAGCTTTCACATTCCTATAAAGGTTCCCCTGACCAGAAATGTGGAGTGTCCAGCCAGCAAGTCACCAATTGCCAAGAATCCGTAATGATTTCTTATTCTAAGTAAGGTCACTTACGTGACCCCAGCCAATCAGCTTGCGTCTAATACCCGCCCTGTTCCCGATCACCGTCTCCTGTGGAAGACGCTGCTTGTGCCTGGCGTCAGGTGCTGAGGACTGCAGAGTGGAGTCTGCCCGCTTCATGAAGTCCAAAGTAAAATCCGCAAAGACCAGTTAAGTTGTCCTCTCGGGTTATTTTCACAGACTGAAACTGGTCATTTTTTTTGTGAGGGGAGAGGGCACAATTCAACCCATAACAGTTAGATTCTCCTCAATCTCCTCCATACAAAATTTTATTGACTTCTTCCAAATTTGAGAAGGTTGCTTATCACTTTTAAGTTTTGCAGTAAGCATTCTGCCATTGATGGCATGTTATGACTGTTTGTGAGCTTGGAAGAACCGTCCTGGAGGTGGTACTCAGAGGCCATTTTGACCATCTTGCTGCCTTACTGCCTTGCACACGTCCTGCACGGCGACTCGGTAGTTTTTCTGAATATTCTAGGAGGCCGTTTAGAGGAAAATGGAAATGAGCTCAGCTACAGGAGGAGCCATGTGGGCTGAGGTGGGTTTGCAGAGTATGAGCCGCAGTCACTGCAGTCAGCTCTGTGTTCTGCATTCACCCAGCCAGTCTGCTTCTCTGATTACACCCCGGCCAATAGGGACAGAGGGAGCTGCAGCTCAAGCACTGAAAACAGCGAGGACAATTTTTTTTTAGATCCAAGCCAGCAAAAAAGTGAATGATGCACTTTTGAAGGACAATTTGCTGTATCACAGAAAATAGAGAAAGCGCCAGATGGATGGCTCTGAAGCTGTGTTTCCTGGGCTTGCCGGGTTGTTGTTCCTGTCCTGTGTTTGACCTAATAAGTTAGGGATTTGCTTCCACTGAGCCATGTCATTGTCTGTAAATCTGGTCTATGTTTGCTGCAAATACCATGCAACAAAATAACGTTTAATAAAAATATTCAAATGGACATCAGCTCTCTGGCACACAACCTATAGTTTTCTAATGAAAGGACACATGTGTATGTTTTTTGTTCAAAGACACAGTGGCCTGTGAGCACTAAAGTACAGCAACCACTGACAGCAAAAGGCCTGGAGAAATATGGCTGCACAGGCTTTCCTCTGAACAATCAAACGTGACTGATAGTTCTCCAGGGAAGAAAGCGCACAGCCGTGGATATTTCCCTAAGTCATATTTTATGCCACACAGTCCAGTGATTTACAATATTACAGGCCATTTCAGAAGCTGCACATTGCTACCGGCCCCTTCGTGCTGATAGGGTGCTGTTGGTGCAAATCACAGTGATTTGTGGAAGGGTGCGTGGCAGGCTGGGCAGTAACGAAGGAGAGGAATGTTCTTTTTGAATCACTGGGGAAAAGCACAGCTCAGCACCTGTCCCCAGGCAGCTTGGAACAGGCACTTCATTCAAGTTCCAATACCTGAAATGTCCAACCTAAATGACGACGAGCTTACATTAGAAAAGACTCACACGGGGACATGGGCTCACTGGTTGTTGCGAATGGTGTCTCCGTGACCATCACTCCTCCTGCAGCTGACTCATTTCCATGTCCCTCTACACGGCCTCCTAGAATATTCAGAGAAACTACCAAGCCCTGTGCAGGATGTGTGCAGAGAACAGTGGGTAAACCGGACAGCAGCTCAGTGACTGGCTAAAGAGGGAGGTAACAGTCACTGTCTCAACGCTTGAGGGAAGGGATGCTGACCAGAAGGCAGAACTTGGCAGGCAAAGAATTTGTCCCTGGACTACAATGGTGACTCCGTTCCCAACTCGTTTTTTTTTTTTAATTTATTTATCTTTATTGTTTAAATTATTACAGTTGTTCCTCTATTTTCCCCCAAAGCTCCCCTCCTCCCATTTCCCACCCCACCCTCTGTCTCCCCCCCCCCACTGTCTGCATCCATAGGTGTACGATCATTGTCCATTCTCTTCCCACACTCCCAACACCCTTTAACCCCTAAAATTATCAGTCCACTCCCTTTCTATGCCTCTGATTCTATTCTAATCACCAGTTCATTCTGTTCATCAGATTTTTTATTCACTTGATTTTTAGGTTCACTTGTTGAAAGATATATATTTGTTGTTCATAATTTTTTATTTTTACTTTTTCTTCATCCTCTTCTCAAAGGATACCTTTCAGCATCTAATATAATAAAAGAGAAACATGCAAATTGACCGTTACCACCAGCCAATCAGAGCAGCTGTATGCAAATTAACCCAGCCAAGATGGAGGCCAACAGCCATGGAGCTAGAGCAAACTAAAGGCTTCTGTTGCAACTGCCTGCCTAGGCTGGCTGAGCCTCTGCTCACGGCCACGCCCACCAGCCAATCAGAGCGGCTGTATGCAAATTAACCCAGCCAAGATGGAGGCTGGCAGGGTAGCTCTGCACTGGGAGCCTCTGCGGCCAGCATAGCTGTGCCAGGTGTGTCAGCTCAGTGGGGGGGGGGTCTGGCCTGGGGCCTCCTCGGGGCGTCCAGGAGCAGCTGTCCTGGGTCTGCTGCCTAGCTCCGCCCCCGGGAGCCTCCGAGGAGTATCCAGGAGCACCTGTCCTGGGTCCACTGCCTGGCTCCACCCCCTGGGGGCCTCCCCGGGGCATGCAGGAGCTCAGGCCTC